>JBAMJV010001594.1:7500-191452 GCA_037951105.1 Echinarachnius parma | reverse complement strand
GCTGTATATTTCTGCCAAAATAACATTCAAAGTAGTATTCATAATCCTTATTTGTTGTTGGTCATTTTAGACATTTTTAGGATAAAGGTTACACATTACGTATTATGTACGTGTATATTTAATTAAAATAGTTTCATTAAATTAATGTTGTAAATCACAGAATATTCTAAGTTGCAATCGTGGCCTGATCTTTTGTATTGTATCGTGCGAGAATGAAGTATGTTTGGAATGCTTATGGTGATCCCGGGGGCGATGCTGGCTGATGATTAAAATGATTTCGATAATAATGGTTGGGGTATTGATGGGGATAATGATGATGACGATGATGCCGATGATGATGATGATTTTAAGGATAATGATGATGATGATGATGATGATGATGATAATGATGGTGATGATGATGAAGATGAAGAAGAAGGTGTTGATTATCATGATCATGATCATGATCATGGAGGACTATAAAAAGAAAATGATGACGGTAGAGGAGGTGTGCGATTATGGGGATTGTGGCTATAATTATGATGGTGATGGAAACTGTTGTTGTAGCGAGAATGGTGATGATGATGATGATGACGATGAGGATGATAATGTTGATGATGATGATGATGATGATGCTGCTGCTGCTGATGATGATGAATGTGATGATTTGCATAGTTGCGAGGATGATCATGATTATGATGGTTTGATGTTGGGTATGAGGACGGTGACGGTGTCGTTGTTGATGACGCTGACAATGAAGGTTATATTGATGGTGTTACTGTTAGTGGTTAGTGGTGGTGATGGCGGTGGCGATACTGGGCCTATATATACAGGAAGTAATGGCGCCTATGAGGGTATACCTAGTTTGCATGGGGAGTATCCCCCTAATCTGATGTTTTTGCCCCCTTCTCTCACTTGCCTATATGTCAGATTTTGAGTATCGCATATTTTCATGTCGTACTGTTACGCACATTGTCTCTCCACTAGCACATTGCCAATAGTTCCTCCCCTCATTACCCCCACCCCAATACTGTTGGAATCATAGAGCTGCGTAATGTGTTAGTGAAGGAGGGAGATAAACTGAAAGGCGTTACTTAACAACAAATATATATATATATAAAGCTGTCCTATAAAGGACAACCCAGTTAGTTGGGGACAGATTTGTATCGCCATCTAGCGGTAAGATAAGAGTAAAATAAGGTAAAATAAGAGCAAAGTGCAGTGACACAGAGTCACTCAATTTGCCCAGTGGCGTACATATGGGGGGGGGGGGGGGGGGGGGGGGGCACGTGGCTTTGCCCTCAATAATTTAACAAAAACAATACAAAGAAAAGGGTAAAATATATATTTTTTTAAATCTGTAAAATACAATTAAGCAAGTTCCCCATCATCGCATCGTCACTGCCCCCAAATACGCCAGTGATAGCAATGATATTTAGAGATTTACAACACATGAACGGACATGAATGAACAAATAAATACTTAAACTATAATAAGCAAACAAAAACAAATCAACATACACACAAACAAACAAATAACCACGCAAAAAACGTTGATAATGCAAAATTATGTCATGGATCGAGTACATAATAATACTATTTTTTGGGTTTTAAAGGTTGATTTACTCACGCAATGCTCTGCTGGGTGATCTTCGGATCTCCATAAGGCCCGAACAGGTCGGTTGACTGGACGGTACGGGACACCGGTGTGGTGTAGACTGGAGGGCCCGGTGGGTCCCAGGTTCGAACCTCGGCTGGAACAGCTAACATGCCGTCGATCCTTGGTTTTGTTCGTTCCCTCATGAATATTTCCCCTCACAATTATTGTGATCGATGGGGATTTATGTTGTTGTGTTGTCTCGAATGTGTGCTTTAATATCTGTTGGTTACTTATCATGTGATAGCATGTTTTTATTAATTTAATTTATTCTGACAAATCTGACACTGTTTTTCTCAATGCGATTCTAATGCGTGAAGTTTTCCGAAGTTTTGTTCCTCAAGATTGTTATCCTCTTTCTTTTCCAATGTTACGTTTTCCTAAGTAAAACGTTAGCACATTTCGTTTTGTTTGAATCGGATAGATTTATTTCCTTTCTGTCTTGATACCTCGTGCTATTTCCCCTCCCCACCCCAGAGTTTATTTCCGTGGAAATTTGTTACGTTCCGATATGTTTACATTTTCTTATATAAGCCCATATGCGTTGCAAATATTTGATTTTCCAAAGTGTTGCTATTGATGACGTTTCACGACGTATGAATAATGCGAGCGCGTTTTTTTTTCTTTCTACGCGCGTTATGCAAATTATTCTATATACAACAGAATGTCAACCCGCCGCGGGATCCCTTGCTAAAACTTGACTATAATTTATTGAAATACAGTTTAAACGAAACCAACAAATTAATAATGAAAACAAATGAAGGTTACGGTACAGCAGGGGCAATTTCAAGTACGAAATATACATTTTTGGAAATATATATATCAATAAAAAACAAAACAAATCAAATAATGATTTTGTTTAAAGGGAAAGTTGAGTTTTGGTAGAGAGGGCGCTAGACTACTTAATTGGTTTGTGAGGTAATGAAAAACTGAGTGTAAAATTTGAAAGAGCATAATATTTAAACAATAAAATCATCTTTGTTTGATCAAAATCGGTTCAGAAACGGCTGAAATATCCATAAATATAACAATTTGTAATAAACCCGGGGCCCCGGGTTTATTAGAGAATTTTGAACCAGCCGTTACAAATTCAAAAAAATGCTTCCTCTTTTCAAAAAAGTTACAAAATAGGTATTTAAATAGTTGTTGGTTATTTCTCTATCTAATCACTATTTCAACAAAGCATCACATGCACAATATTTTATTCAAAATGGTTGAAACCGATGAGTGTTTAGAGAGCGCCCTCTTACGTTTTAACGGCTCTTTTTGAATGATAACATGATCTTTACTACGTCATTTGTAATTTTGTGTTCCTTTCTAGTTATAACTATTAGTTTGTAATGTAATGATGCAGGTTTTGGTTACTAAAATTCAGTTTCACTAAAACTGTACTCTCCTTACCAGAACTCAACTATCCCTTTAAAAAAATAATATTCAAATCTGCAGGCTCTGACATAATATATATAGGGAAATTTTTTTTTTCAAAGGTGATTGGCTGAGACATAATACTTTGTTTGCACATGAATTGATTCTTGTCAGTACCAGACCAGTCTGACGCTTTACACATTGTAGTCAACAACAAAATATAAAAAGAGAATCGATTCATATGACCTAATTTAATCGATGCCTTCACAGTCTATTGTATTTTCCGAGGGGGTCTTTCTTCTATGCAAATAAAACCCCCATTATCCTATAGAAGGTCCCAAGTCATGCATATAGTTACAATACGCAAGCTAGCAACATTAAACAAAAGGGCACTGAACATTGTATAGTTTTGTTCAAGGCGCTCGCTTAATACGTTTCCCTCTTGAATCATTCGAATGATGTTAAAAAAGCGAACTTAGCGTAAATATTTTCTGGGAATGTATTTCTTAATGAATACTTGATCAGAAAAACAAATAATATCGAAGTAAGCTTGACATATAAACGAATATTTCAAACAAAAGTAAGCGCTTATGCAACAAGGGTCTGCATTTGGAGACTAAATCACTTGTGTGCGTATGTCGTTTGTAGTGGTGCAGCGCGCGTTATTTTACGTAACAATGGGAGACAAAGGAATCGGTCGTAAGTGATCTAATGTCACTAAAGTAATGTCAACAAAAGATATAACGTGCAGCAACTAGTGAAAGGTTTTATAGCGGGGTCTAGCCCAAATGTGTAGGAAAATGACTGTTAAAATCTCAATTAAAGCATAAAATAGGAACATTGACCGTCTGAGTGCATTGGTGATCAGAAAAAGAAGGAACAGATACAATTTCGTAAGTTTTTAAAGTGAATACTCGCAAGTATTAGAGATTTAAAGTGCAAAGTGTGCAACATTTCTTCGAAATAGTGAACGCGCTATTTCCAACAACACAAGAACAGAAGAGCGAAATTTCTTCACCATAATCTGCAACTCTATCTACAAGTTGAGAACTTCTTTAACCTTCTTCGTCTAAATACTTGGAATCATTTTAAAAACTGCAATAACATACAAACAAACCTCCGTCAAGGCTCGCTATATTTCGCAACGTAATTTTAAAACTCGCATTATTTTCAACTGCAACTCTGCAACAACAGTCGACAACTATTCAAGCCCCCTTCTTACGACATTGAAACATTTAAAAGGACAAAGCAGTATCAAAATCATCCGTCATCATGCCTAACTCGGGATTTCAAGCACAAATTAACCAGCGTTTCTACGGAACACGCAAGGTAATGATATGATATTTGATTTGATTTGGTTTGATAATGTAATTTATTGAATGAGTTAACAAGCTAACTCGTTCAGTAACATTAACTCCCAATTAAATATAAACGCTACATTTTAAAATCAAAATGATGCCTCTTGTTAACAAGAATTATGTAGATTGTTAAATCAAAATCCAAAAGTTAAAAGTACCTATCTTCTCTTACTAATAATATTGTTTTGATGCATGGGAGATGAACTTAACAAAACATTTATGATGATGGTGATGATGATGATGATGATGATGATGATGATTATGATGATGATGGTGATAATGGTGATGGTGATGGTGATGATGATGATGATAGTGATAATGATGATGATAGTGCTGATAATGATTATGATGATTATAATGATGATGATAACGATGATGTTGGTGATGATGATGATGATGATAGTGATAATGGTGATGATAATGATTATGATAGTGATGATAGCGATAACGATGATGTTGGTGATGATGATGATGATGATGATGATTATAATAGTGATGATGATAATCCACAACAATTGTAATGGCGCCATTAATTTATTTTCAAAACGTAACATTCCGTGGAATAACTAATATTTGGGTTACGATTGAAACTGTATGTTAACATTGATTGACGATTATGTCAAATACAGTTTTGAAACCTGTAATGTTGAAATTTGTTTGATTTAATTATCATTATTACAGAGTTACGAATCGATTGGAACTGTTAAAATTTAAATATTGTTTTAATCGATTCAAACTGTATTTCTAATTTCTTATAATCGATTACAATTGTATTCAAAAGTTAGATATGAAGGGCTTACATCGGATACATTTCTGAAATCGTTCACATTTTAAAATCTGCATTTTATATTACGGTAATTTCATTTTATTCCAAGGGTGACCTTGTACCGTTGGGTCAGCGCTACGCCACAGGAAACCTTCCCAACCCCGCTTTCTGGAGTCTGTGCATGCGGGGAGCGGACCGGGGGATGGTCGAGAGCAGCACGCCTCGGGTACTCTCTACTACGGAGGTCCTAGCGCCCGTGCGTTCGCCCAACATCTACACGAGGTATGGAGAAAATATGTATCATTAATAATTTTATAAAATAAACAATAATGAGAAGAGAAAAATAGGATTTGCTGATAATCGAACCCGCAAACTCCAGATTTTCTCGACTTATTCAGATGCTGCAGTCTTTTGCTTTGATATAATGACATCGTCAGTTGCAATATTTTATGTTCAACAAATTATAATTCAAATTCAAAAGGAAATGGCAAAGAGGTTGATATCCCATTAGTAGGCCGATTGCATTCACAATCACATTTCCTTCATAACTGAGAATAAAATAAGTGAATTCTTTTTTTTTATTATTTGGTTCACTATTCTTTGAAAATTATTTAGTTGACAACAATATCTATTGAGTAAATTGCGATATTATCTGGTTTTAATTTAAAATGTATGAGTTTTATTATCACGTGAATTTGTTAATTCATTTATTTTATTTCGTGTATTTCTTAATTCTACAGGTCAACAGAAGGCGCGGGCAGCCTTCCAAGGCTCATGACATCACCAACCCGCACCGGATGCCACAACGGCCCATCAGACCACGCCCCTTCGGCTCGCCCCGCTCCGCCCTCCACGTCCCGTGGCCGCGCCCAACGCGCGCCCAATGCGCACATACCGTTGGTTGCGCTCAACTCGCTCGCGCCATTCGCCACATCGAACAAGCCCAGGTGCGGGTGCTTCTTTTCGGATAACACGGATAACAAGAAAAAGCAAATGGGCATTCACTATACGGATATCGTGAAAAATCGCTACTACGTCAAATAAATCACAACATTTTTTCGTTAACTTTGTTTGTGTTGGTGGGTGGTCCGTACTTATTTATTTCTGACTCAAAATGAACTGTTGAGCAAAAAAAAAAAAAAAAGATAAATTAATTTGTTCTTGTTTCATATTATCCTTGTAAATATTTGTTGCAATTTCAAACTGTAATTTCTATGAATCTATGAATAAATCAGAAAATTGAGTTTCTATGGCTGTAATATATTTTTCATCTGTATCAATGTTCTCTATTTCTCTCTCTTTTGTCTTCTCGACATGCTCCATTGTAAATAAAAGGTATGAATCCAATGAAGAATATTAATACAATTGTTTCTGATCGCAGTATACCTAAACATAAATCACAATTAATCACAACTATTTATAAGTTGTTCGATATTTGAATGGCAGTGTTATTTTATGTAATGGTGGACTGTATGGGCTAATGAATGCGTGTATGCATGTTTGTTTGTTTGTATGTATGTGCGTGTGTGGATGTGCGGATGAGTAAATGAATGTGCAGTGTTAGCCTGTAAGTCTGTACAGTACGTATGTGTATGAGCGAGTGCGTGTGTGTGTGTGTCTGTCTGTCTGTCTGTGCGTGGGGTGTGTGTGTATGCGTGTATGTGAGCGCGTATGTGTGTGCGTATGTGTATGCGTGTGTGTATTTGCGTTTATGCGTGTTCCCAAGGGATTTTATCACCTTTTAATGTTGATAACAAAAACATAAAAACCATTCAGATATTGTACACGTTTGCTGGGCATGGTAGTGTTACCTAACCTGTAACGTATTAGCCAGTATTGTTAAAAAAAATAAGTAATTTAAAATGTTGGTTAAACAATTAATAAATTATAGAGATGTGCTTTAGACAATGCGTGTGTCTTTAATGCGCGTATATCTACCTAAACCAATATAGGATGTGTACATTTAGTAATAATTTATGATTATTGCAACTTTACAATCGATTGGAATTATATAGACATGATCGATCATAATTGAGAAATATATAACTGCTATGAATCGATTCCAAATTATGAATAATTATACGATGGTTTCTTTTTTCCACGAGTGTTCCAATTGAATAATTTTCGTTTGTCCACTTTTTGATAGCTGATATGTTCAAATACATCAATTTACAGTATGTAAACCAAAATCTTGATCCGATGTTGTCTGTCATTATTATGTATTTTATGTGTATAGAAAGTATCAAATCCTGAACTATTAATACTATATTGTATAATGAATACACCGAATTAATGTGATTTTATTAATTTCATGCAATGGGAAAAATTGTGCACGCCCTTTATTTTAACACGCCGAATGCGTATGAAGGGGTTATATAAATGAAAGAAAATTCAGGGTAGGTGCTTGAGGCCGAGGGGTGATGGGGAGGTGGCTCGGGTGTGCAGGGGATCGGAAGGGGATGGGGCGCTCAAAACCTTGTCGCTAAATGTACGTATTATCACTTTTGTGGAATGGAATGAAACGGGGATAGCTGGTGGCTTATTCGTGGCTATCCTGTGCCGATACGTGACAATAATTGTGTCGATACGTGACAATGCGTGGCAGAACTGGCTTTTCGGGCCACGTATAGACCAATTTGGTTTCAAGTCTATAGTACTCTAGCGTCGGCCATAATGTTCTTTTTTTGGGGGGGGGGGGGGGGGGGGGGGGCTTCAAGCATGTCTAGCAAGCTGAACAATGGTGTCTTAGAACCACACTGATTGTTTAGGATGCATTAATACACCTGACATGTCGCATAAAGGTTAAAACCTGTACACTATTTTAGTTGTTCTCTTGGAAGCCCCCCAGTTATGGCCGACGCTAGAGTAATATAGACTTGAAACCGTATTGGTCTATACGGAGAGGCATAGCTGATGCAGTAGCGACGTCGCTGCAGAATTTTGTGAACATGTTTGACCATGTTTACTCGTGTCTTCCCGTATGTATAAATGTATTGAGTATTGAAACATTTCGAATTGCAATGTTTTTTAATTGCATTTCATGCATTGAACCACATGTGACAATCAAATATCAAATTGGGTGGAATATCAAACAGCATTGTTTCACAAACCAGAATCCATCAACTGGTAACCAAAACCTGCACAATAACATTACAAATTAATAGTTATAACTCCTCCATGCTCGAAAGCTTTAGACAATTACAAACGACTAAGTAAAAAGCGTTTTTGTTTTGTTTTCAATGATATTTATTTTCTTCATTCCTTGCATACAAACAATAACAAAGTAATCAAAACATAACATAATCAGCATATTAACATAATGTACAGCATTTGATTTTACATTCAGATCAAATACAAATTACCTTTTACATCAAATAAAGATTATGACCATTTAAATTATTACAAAATAATTGACAATACAGATCAGCATGAATGAAGAAAGCATGATGTATATTAACAAAAAAGGGAAAATAAAAGGGGTGCCGATACATAAATCAATTTTGATAAAATAAACGTTTATATCAATTTGATTTTCCCCACTAAAGTTAGGCTAAATCTCTTTGTTTCCACCATGACAGCAACTTTTTTTTATTCTACTCAAAATTTCTACTCAAAATTTCTACTCAAAATTTCCTTATAATTTGTCCTTTCCTGAACTTCAACATCTAAAGAAAATTATATACCTAGAATCTTGACTATTTGTACTATTTTACCAAATGGAAGAATAATACTTTCATTTTGAGAAGGGCCTAACAATAATATAAAAGTTTTTTCTTTATTAATTTTCAATCCAGAATTTCTAGCAAAACTTTCAAACAGTTTCTCTACCTTTTTAAAGGGGTAGTTTAGTTTTGGTAGAGAGGGCGCTGCACATCACAATTTTTTTGTGAGGTAATGAAAAACTGAGTGTCGAATTTGAGAGAACATGCAATTTCAATGGCAGAATAAACTTTATTTGGTCAAAATCGGTCCAGAAACGGCTGAAATATCAATAAATATATCTGATCTTATAATTATTTGGGGCCCAAATAATTAGATGAATTTTTCAAAAAATGAAAAAAGGGCTTACACTTTTTCAAAAATTAGAAAAAAGCGTTTTTTAAATAGTTGTTGATGATCTCTCTATTTAATCATGATTTCAATAAAACATCACATGCATAATTTTGTATGAAAAATGCTTAAACCCAATGCCTTTTTAGAGAGCGCCCTCTTGTGTTTTAATGGCTCTTTTTTAATGATAATGGGCTTTTTACTTAGTCGTTTGTAATTTTGTATACCTTTCGAGCATGGTGGAGTTATAACTATTACTAGTAGTTTATAATGTTACTGTCCAGGTTTGGTTACTAAAGTTCAGCCTTACCAAAACTGTACTACCCCTTTAAATGATTTTGAATCCCGAATATAGAGAGTCATATCGTCTGCATAAAGAATTTGTTATCATTCAAAATAGCCATTAAAACACAAGAGGACGCTCTCTAAAAAAACATTTTTCATACAAAATTGTTTTGTTGAAATAGTGATTAAATAAAAAGATCAACAACTATTTAAAAATCTCTTTGGAAAATTTTTGAAAAAGTGTAAGTATGTTTTTTTATATTTGTTAAAAAATCAGCGAATGAATCTGGGCCCCAGATTTATTCCGATCGGATATATTTATTGATATTTCAGCCGTTTCTGAACCGACTTTGATCAAATAAAGTTTATTCTGCCATTAAAATTGTATGTTCTTTAAAATGTTTACACTCAGTTTGGCATTATCTCACAAAGAAGTTCCTTTTTGTGGTCGGTTTATTATATTCAATTAAATTCAAAATTTTAATTTATTCTTGCTTTCCCCAACAAAACATTTTTTTTTTTTTTACAAATTAATTGTTATAATTTACAAAAATAGAGATATACATAATCATAAGTGCGCACGTGCAAAACCGTTCTGCAGTGCGCTTCCAGAAACTAACCTAGTGTTTGCTGCCACCAGGCGAATTTGGTTTGCCAATGAAGGTGAGATGAAAAAATATATATAATATAAATACTAAAAAGATAACAGTTAAAGACTATATTTATATATTTTACAGAACCGACAGTTTTGAATGATGAATAAACCTATATACATTTTTGTTCGATGAATGATTTATTATAACACGTATTTGTTAGATAATTACAGTAATTTGTAGTCAAATTGTGGAAAAATCCCAAATAAACATGACTTTTTCCTTACGAAACAACCGCTATTTGATCAGCACATTTATGATCGATTCCGCAAAGTAAAAATATGACACAAATTTCAATCGATTATCAGGTATTTAATGTCTGACCGCTTTCTAAATTAAATGGATATAACTTTGTTGACATGTGAAAAAGTGAAGAATGGTTGATACAATGAGTATCGTTGTTATATGATATGTCCACTCGGTTACGTGTGGAAATGTCAAGTTAAATGGACGTTATATGGCCGAGTAATGAGCAAAATTGCAAAGTGATATTAACTAACTCATGCTCATTTCACTCATTTTCACTATTGATTGTACTGACTTTGTTCACGATTACGACTATCCAGTGGATAGTTTAACATCTGAACATCGTAAATATCTTTTTAACGCAAGGGAAATTCGAAAAACCGAAACCTGTCCCATGCTTCTATTGTTGATACAGATACAACAAAGCATGGGTGAACCGCAAGAATTCCAATTGGATATTTAGGATTTGGACAATGTTACTAAATAACTTATATTATACAAATCAAGCTGAGTCCCTACATGGTAATAGTACTGTATCGTTGCATGCTAGTAGTTTGTTTGTTCCTTCCCTTTGAGAATAATACATGTATGATTGAGGTACGCACAGCATAATCGATAAGAAGGCGAAATGCTGCAAACTACTTAGAAGATGGTGCTGTACAAGAAAGTTGATTTCAGGTCTCATGTAGGAGTCACACCGCCAAACCGAATCCAATCCGACACCAGACCGAACAATTCGGGGACGTTTCGGGGACATATTTTGGGTTGCTGTCGGTTTGGTATCGGAATTGTCTGTCTCTTTTGGTGTGATTGATTACCCCAGTTCGGGGTTAATCAGTGCCCGATAAAGCGGAAATTTGTACTTTAATTTGGTCTGGTGTCGGTTTGGATTCGGTTTGGCGGTGTGACTGCTACATTACTTATATTGAATATTAAAGTGACACAGGTAAAGTGTCTAACTCCACGAAAAATATTTGGAGCTTCCTCGTATCTCTTCTGCCGTGTTGTTTAGCTCATGGTAAGAGAAGAATAAAATAGCGTTCGATTTGTTCAAATGTCCCTTTAGTATGAAGATAATTATCATTGAAAATCATTATTTCAAAAGCGTTAGCTAACGCTTTTGATAAAAAAGTACAATTGTCCTAGCTGAACACGTCCGCTCGCGTGGGAAATACGATAAAGATATTGATATAGGATTGAAGTCTCAAATGTCATTTTGTGCAATATCTGACACTTTACCTGGATCACTTTAATGGTTTATACACGAATGACGGTGTTAGTGAAGGTCACTGATACCTTGCTTGTACATGTTGTAATGATTATTTAAAGGGGAACACCACACAAAGAACACCACATGCTTTTATTGATAATATTATATTGCTAAATATATTACTCATTGCGGATATAGTATCGAAAATAATATCGCTAGTGATATTCGTTTGTCTCGCAATGTATGGTCAACAAAGGATCTAAAGATCACGACGTTTCGTGCGCCGCTGAAACACTTCGTCAGGTGATAGAATATAATGTAAGCAAGCGTGTTTTATACTCTACGGGCGGCTCCAACGCGCTATCTCGCATGAGCGAGTACGTTCCTAATTGGTCAATAACGGACAAGGCCTATTGGTAATACAAATACAAGGTATGAGAGAATCATTGGATGTCTGATGAAGTTTGTGGGATTTTGACGATGTTGCTACATTAGATCCCTTTAAAGGAATAGAACAGTTTTGGTCAAACAGAATTTTAGTAATTAAAACTTGCAAATTATCATTAAAAGCTAACAGTTATTGTCCATAGCTTGAATGGTAGTAAAACGATTATGAACCTGTAATTTGTTTTTGGATACCTCCTGAACCTGTAATTTTTGTTGTTGATATCATGACATTATTATCTTATATGTTGGTATTATTATTACTGTTTTGTTATTGATATTAGTATTAATTTTGTATTATTGTTATCATGGTAATCTAATTAGTTTGGTATCGATTAAATACTTTGTTGATCGATTATGTATGTTGTATATTGAAAATACAATTTTAACAGATAATAACAATATTTTGATCATAATTATTATTTGTGTACTTAAGCATTCAATATTCCTTCACCAAAAAATACTCTGCATACCTAAAAGAATTTGTAATGCCTAATCTAATTACAAAAATTACATTTTACAGTACCAAATAACCTTACAAGTATAATAACCATAATTATCTTTAAAAGTATATAAATATAAATTTCATGTTACCGTACAGTCGGTGTAAAACTTAAAGAACTTTTTGATCACCTCGCGATCGTTTTGCGAGGTCTGAAATACGGCCTACCCGCTATTGGGCGCTTAATTAGCTACTTCACCGCGAGTTATCCTACACACCGATTCGCTTATGAATAGGAAATACGCAAGCGAGAATTCACGAGATTCAACGAGATTTATCAAAGACACTACAAGGGGAAGACTGGACACTTCGGGGATTTTGTGTAACGCTGAATTTCGTACATGGGGAAGGGCGCTCCTAGCGTTGGGTAGGTCAACTTTTTGTTGTTTTCACGCGTAGCCATTGAAAACACAATAGGGAACAATGGCGAGCAGGTCGAAAATAGCTGTATCTCCATTTTGGAAAGAGGTGTACCTTTGAAACTTTGCATACAGATAGCATTCTGGTAGTTCTTTAAAATGATACCAAATTTGTTAGGAAAAGTTTTGTAGTTTTGAAACAAATTAAGAAAATGTTTGCAAAAAATCCCAAAATGTAACAGTGCCACCTATTTGGGAGGCGAGTTCATGACACATGACCATTTATGTATCCATGGTGAATGAAAACAGAATAAGATTAAGCTCCAAAACGTATTGTTCCTTAAAATTTCAATACCAAGAAACTTTTTTGAAGAATTTTCAAATTATCAGTTCTAAAATGTAACCCTTTGTACCACTTGTTATACTATTGATTGTGAAAATGACCATATATAAGGTTAATCAACAGAACGTTTTATGAATCCTTGCCATTATATAATATAGCTTTGATATTTTTAAAATTGTAGGTAACAAAGGCAGTTATTTAATTTAAGGTATAATCTTATTGGCGAGATTACTGATCCAAAATATTCTTGTGCTTTTGTCTTTTTCTTTCTTTCTTCTATAACTTATCTAACTCCCAATTTTCTCTCCCTTTTTTTCTCCTTGTCTTGTTTTTTTTCTTCTAATTTTTATTTCATTCTAAGTAGTAGTCATTATTGTTTGTAGACCATTTAATGTTATTTACTACAGGGGAGAGGTTCCCTTCCCCTGTAGTATTACTAAGTAGTGGTAGTTATAGTAGTACAATTTGATAGTGGTAGTATTAGTAGTATACATGTATGTAGTTTAAGGTAATGTAAGAGTAACTTTTGAGGGCGCTGCACCCTACAAGCCTTGCTTCTATGCAGCGTCCTCCATTTTCAACAATTATTTATTACTGATTTGTATATGTATTTTATCTATTTAATAACTCCTGTAAGAATGCATTTTGTAAATTATCCTGGGGGGGGGGGGGGGTCTGTACTCATTGAAAGGGGGGTATCATGCGTGACCAAGAAAACAAGTAATTAGGGTGGTTTTTCACGATCAGGCGAGATACTCGAGTATCTCGTTTAGGGTCTCAAAATCACCCAAAATCAGGAAATAGGGTATCTATTTTAGGCTGATGAATTACTCGTTTATAGGGTATCAAAAAGATTAATTACTCGTTTAGGGTCTCAAAAACTCAGCTTACTTGCTTAGGGTATCAAAAATAGTAATAAATTGCTTTTAATAGGGGTTTACAAAAAAAAGATTACTTGCTTAGGGTATCAAATATAGTTATGACTTGCTTAGGGGTTTACACAAAATTGATTACTTGCTTAGGGTATCAAAAATACTTGCTTAGGGGTTTACACAAAATTGATTACTTGCTTAGGGTATCAAATTACCGATAATCATACTTGCTTAGGGTGTATTTTTTGCACCACGCAAATACTCGTTTAGGGTGCTTTTGGCAAGTCCTTGGTCACGCATGATACCCCCCTTTCTATGAGGACAGACCCCCCCCCCCCCCCCCCCCATACTTGCAAATTACCGATAATCATACTTACTTAGGGTGTATTTTTTGCACCACGCAAATACTCGTTTAGGGTGCTTTTGGCAAGTCCTTGGTCACGCATGATACCCCCCTTTCTATGAGGACAGACCCCCCCCCCCCCGGGTAATAATACTTTTGTTGAAAATGAAAATAAATGAACTGAACTGAAAGGTGTAATTAAAATTCAGATCAAACTGAGATCTCATTCCATCGTTTATTTTGTTGGTGTGTGTGTGTATATTTGTGTTTGTATGTCTGTGCATTTGTGTGTGTGTTTGTATACATTTGTGTATGTATATGTGATAGTATGTGTATGTGTTTGTATGTTTGTAGGCCTACCTAGTACATGTATGTATGTTGATGTGTCATGTGTTTGTGTGTGTATGTGTCTACAATAACATGACCAGCTTTCTGGCAGCTTTCCCACATGGAGATTTTAAATTCAGAACTAGAAATGCTGTGGCACACTAACTATAGGTTTTCCCATTCATTTTAACACATTTGTCATTCAATTTAATTAATTCGTCATTCAAATTCGTCCCGAGGAACCACCAGAGCGGAAATCCCAACTTCAATTTCGTCTTTCGTCAATCAATTTAACACAATCACCACACAATTTAGTCATTAGGCACACATTTTCGTCAATTGCAAATCAAATTCGTCGGTCACAGTTGCTGAACACATAAAAGCGAAAGCAATTTCGTCAATTGGCAACCAATTTCGTCAAAACTCCATTCAAATTCGTCCTATGTATTTTGGAGGTAAATTTCTGTTATAAATTGTCTTGATGTAATTGTTAAATTGTAACATTAATTATATAGGGGGTAACATACACACACACACACACACACACACACACACACACATCCACACACACACACATACGTTTAAAACATATCTTCATTCAATTATATATTTTTTGTATAGAAATATATGTAATGTTGTTATGTTTTGTTTTATATATTTTGTAAGAGATTTGAAGTAAATCAAACTGGACTTTTATTTATTTTGTTTCATCTTGACACATACACACACACACGCACACACACACACACACACACACACACACACACACACACACACACACACACTGGTTTTCCTATCCCAACAAAAGGCTATACCACCTGACGAATTTGAATGACAAATTCACGAAATTGTTTGCACAATGACGAAATTGAACTTAACATTCACCACCCGCTCAGTGGCCGAGACGAATTCCAATGACAATTGACGATTTTGAATGCGAAATATTTGAAATTGGTTGACCAATGACGAAATAGAATGACCATTGACGAAATTGAAGTTGGGATTTACGCTCTGTTGGTTTCTCGGGACGAAATTGAATGACGAATTAATGAAATTGAATGACAATAGTGTTAAAATGAATGGGAAAACCTATATTACAAAAAAAACACCAAAAACAAAACAACAGATTTCTAGGGGACCCTCCCCACCCCCCCCCCCCCCCCCTCCCCCATCCAGCTGCCGTGCGGCCATACCCTTGCTTCCACCCAAATTCTAGCTGTAAGAGTGTAGGTCTACAATTCTTCATATAAAGAGAAAAGAGGTATTTAAATAAATGTTACTATAGGTTTTCCCATTCATTTTAACACTATTGTCATTCAATTTCATTCATTCGTCATTCAATTTCGTCCCGAGAAACCAACAGAGCGTAAATCCCAACTTCAATTTCGTCAATGGTCATTCTATTTCGTCATTGGTCAACCAATTTCAAATATTTCGCATTCAAAATCGTCAATTGTCATTGGAATTCGTCTCGGCCACTGAGCGGGTGGTGAATGTTAAGTTCAATTTCGTCATTGTGCAAACAATTTCGTGAATTTGTCATTCAAATTCGTCAGGTGGTATAGCCTTTTGTTGGGATAGGAAAACCAGTGTGTGTGTGTGCGTGTGTGTGTGTGTGTGTGTGTGTGTGTGTGTGTGTGTGTGTGTGTGTGTGTGTGTGTGTGTGTGTGTGTGTGTGTGTGTGTGTGTGTGTGTGTGTGTGTGTGTGTGTGTGTGTGTGTGTGTGTGTGTGTGTGTGTGTGTGTGTGTGTGTGTGTGTGTGTGTGTGTGTGTGTGTGTGTGTGTGTGTGTGTGTGTGTGTGTGTGTGTGTGTGTGTGTGTGTGTGTGTGTGTGTGTGTGTGTGTGTGTGTGTGTGTGTTACCCCCTATATAATTAATGTTACAATTTAACAATTACATCAAGACAATTTATAACAGAAAATTACCTCCTAAATACATAGGACGAATTTGAATGGAGTTTGGACGAAATTGGTTGCCAATTGACGAAATTGCTTTCGCTTTTATGTGTTCAGCAACTGTGTCCGACGAATTTGATTTGCAATTGACGAAAATGTGTGCCTAATGACTAAATTGTGTGGTGATTGTGTTAAATTGATTGACGAAAGACGAAATTGAAGTTGGGATTTCCGCTCTGGTGGTTCCTCGGGACGAATTTGAATGACGAATTAATGAAATTGAATGACAAAAGTGTTAAAATGAATGGGAAAACCTATATTTTGATTTCAAACCATGACACAGGTAACTGCAACAATCTTGATGACGAGTTCGTTTTTAACAGCAAGCAAAGAAACTTGTACGTGAATGTTGACTTGATTCTGTATGTCTACTATTAAATATTTCTTGGAAATTTTCACCTGTAAGCAGACAAACTTATAAACAAACTCCTTTTAATATTTGGTGTACATTTTGGGATAAAAAAAGCAAAAATAAGAAGGAATTTGATACTTCACTACCAGTTCCCTATTGTGTTTTCAATGGCTACGCACGAAAACAACAAGAAGTTGACCTACCCAACGCTAGGGGCGCCCTTCCCCATGTACGAAATTCAGCGTTACATCGATTGCTGTACAAAACCGGCGCAGTGTCCAGTCTTCCCCTTGTAGTGTCTTTGGATTTATGCATGGTCTCGCTATTTCTTATGTCATCATCAACGCCTACACATGCTGATGTTATCGTCTGCGTTTAGTTATTTGCCATAAAATTGCCGTTATTTTGATATATCACACCCCATTGATATCTTTGAAATGAAGCAGTTAATTAACGTCAATATTTGGAAATATTTTTGTAACTTGTTATGTTCTGATTTTGCATTGTTTGACGTTTTCTCTCTACCTGACCCGTTCGAAAGTTTTCAATTCAATCTGACCACATTGTTTTGGAGAAAACATATCTGCAACGCCAACCAATAAATACAAAGTTGCTTTGTCGTTTATTTTGAGAGAAAATGCTCATATCGAGGCCAATAATTTTCCTTATTAACCGAAAGCTAGGAAACGGAGGGTAGGGGCCCGAATACGGACCAGCCATTGTTGCCATGGTAATTGGGAATATTGGCTCTAAAGCCCGGTATATAGAATTAAGGGGGTGTAACGCAGAAAAATAAGGATCATTAACCCGTTCCGGACTGGTCCCGAAAATACTCGGGCAGGACAATTCTATGGAGAATGCATGTTATAGCAAAGTCATGAACGGGTTAACGGGCCTGCTGCAGTGCAGCGCTTACCGTTGTTCTGGTTAGTATCGTCTATTGTGTTTCACCGAAGCAGAAGGTCTTCAAAGGAGAAATTCATGGGATGCTTCAGCGTACGATTACAAAAGCACTTGGCGAAAAGACGATCTCCGATATCCAATTGACCAATCAGATCGCGCAGAATATCGGTTGCCTCCGAATTTTGTATTTTTTACAAAATTAGAAATACGTAGGGCCAGTTTTTCTTTCTACCTGACCCGTTCGAAGATTTAATCAAAAACCTTCAGACTAATTTTAGTACAAAACATATATCTTTATATCATATTACATTTTTGAGTTGCTTCGTGGGCATCCAACGTGTTTTTAAGCCCTTATAAGAAAGCATAAAATATGCATTTTAAATTTCAGTTTAGGCATCAATTTCTCCTTTTTAAAAATATTTATGAAATCGCGATTATAATGATAATAAAGTATAGCTCTTCTTCTTTCATATGATATATAAACCATGTTTCTCAGTGACAGCTTTGTATGTTAAATATCGAGATGAAAAAAATTGTCATGAGCTCATGAATATTAATTTTCACGTTTTTTCACGGATATTATGAATACGTGTACGATAATCTAGAAGGCTTTTCGGGACGGAGCGAGACGGCTGAATACCTCGAAAGAAATATGGGACAAATGAGAGCTATAGACCGGCAGCCCAGAGGTCTTTTGTGTATCGAAAAGCGTACTGATTGTTGAACATATGAATATTTAGAGGAGAATGTAACAAATCCAATACTATGAGTCTCCCTGGGTGTATCCGTGGATAAAGGGGTCCTTTGCGCCTCCAAAAGTTGGCCACTGGGGATTGTCCGATGCTTCTATTTTGTGCGATTGTACCGTGTTAATTGTCGCTCACGACTCGCCGCGGCGGGGTAAGCGCATCGTAGACAATGGAGAAATCACTGATGCATGTTACCTTTTTCGAACATTTTACGATGCCTGTTTTGAAAGACAAAATACACGTTGATGCATTGGGGATTATATCCAAAACCTCTTGCAACTTAACAAATATGTCTTACAGAGTACATAATACATATTGGATACAAATGTCATCCGTTGAATTACCCTACAGATGCCTCTGAATGTTGAAGATCGACTTGTTAAAGTTGTCTTTAACAAAATTAGCTTCCACTTTCAGAAATTGTATGTCCGTACGTAAATGTTATAAATGAACCCAGACCTAGAGACGTCTTTCAAAACAGGCATCGTAAAATGTTCGAAAAAGGTAACATGCATCAGTGATTTCTCCATTGTCTACGATGCGCTTACCCCGCCGCGGCGAGTCGTGAGCGACGATTAACACGGTACAATCGCACAAAATAGAAGCATCGGACAATCCCCAGGGGCCAACTTTTGGAGGCGCAAAGGACCCCTTTATCCACGGATACACCCAGGGAGACTCATATTATTGGATTTGTTACATTCTCCTCTAAATATTCATATGTTCAACAATCAGTACGCTTTTCGATGCACAAAAGACCTCTGGGCTGCCGGTCTACTAGTCAAGATTCTTGACCTGTTTGAAGTTGCTTACACTATGATCTGAAGGTTCATGCATACACCAAGTGCACTGAGACCACTCAACGCGCGCTATACCAAGCAGTGATATTCATTCCCCTGCCGGTGTGGTGCTAAATCCGTAACTGGTGAAATCCGTACCCAGTAGCACATGCGCATGCGCTTAGACATAATGGCTCGTATTCACAAAGGAGGTTTGTACAGTCCATGGTCTAAACCCCGGTTTACATCTATGGCATGCCAACTGTAAACTGATGGAGAATGTGTACCATCAACATTGTTAACAAGTAAGGAATTTACATTCTTTCTCCATCAGTTTACAATTGGCATTCCATAGATGTAAACCGGGGTTTGAACCGGGGTTTGTACAAACCTCCTTTGTGAATACGGGCCTTGGAGTTTGTGTCTTGCGAAAATCGTGACCATTATTACGCCGCAATTTCATGCTAATAACAAATTGACACAAGTTATATCAAAATTTTAAATGGCGTGAATGGAGTTTCTTAATCCTTCGTCGGGTTTTGACAACCGCAAGGAGCCTCAATGAGGCATTTTGCATACTTTATTACAAATTGGAACGAATTTCGCAGGCAATTTTCACACAGGTGCGCATGCGCATTTGCGACTGCGTACGGATTTCGCAGTGGGTACAGATTTAGCGTGACACCGGTTCCAGATTACCCATCATGCAACAGTGCAGCGCATGTCGGCTGCTAGCTACTGACTACTAGTATTGGTAGGCAGTCCGGGCAGCGGACTACATGGGAGCACGTGTAGGAATTGGAGCGCGTTATATCAATAACTATAAGATACATTTGTACTAATTAAACCAACATATAACATGATAATATGATATCAAACGGAAACCACAGGTTCACAATCAAAGTGCTTAGAGCATGACTCATACATGTAGTTGTTTCAAATTTCAAAGATTCATATTCTGGTAATTTGTGTTATTCATAGAAAACCCAACAAATAAATGTTTTTAATATATCAATAGTATGCATTAGACTTGCTAGATGTGTGGAAAACGTGTCTTTTTGATTGGGTGATAGGATCGGGATAGGGTTAGACCAATAACACCTAAATCTGTGCCGAAAATACAACCCGTCTGTGGAACTGTCTTCCAGGTTTTGTATTTCCTAGGCCCCGTTGCAGAAAGAGATATAATCGATTACATTTAATTGCGCGTTACACCAATCAGATTGGCGCACTCAGAACATATGGCCCCGTTGTAGAAAGAGATTAGAGTACTGAATACGCGGAATTTAAATCAGCTGTGACCGTCTCCGTACTCTGGATACCGTCGTGAATCTATTTGCAGTTTCGCAGTGAAGAATACGCGGAACGTCTCCTTGCTCGAGTGACCAAGCGCGCTGATTGGCTGACCCCACTGACCTCTGGCTGACCCATTGAAGTAAGGGCTTACCACGCGCCGCTCCGTACTCGCTGTACACCCGACGCTAATTCGGCCAACTACCGTTGTAGATTTGGACGCTACGCGGAAAAGAGTGCGACCCCCGCTGAGACTAGCGTTGTAGAATGCTTCCGTCGCGTTTGCGAAAACAGGCTATTAGTATCGCGATGCAAACCGCGCTAAAGGGGGTATCCCACTGAGAGGCGAACGTTTGCGAACGTTAGCGAATATAGCGAATTTGGGATTCGCCAACTTTTCCTCTGCCATTAGCGACATTTAGCGACTTTTTTTGCGATATTTAGCGACAATTTGCAACATTTTAACGAATGTTAGCGAAAAGCAGGGTTTGCCTCTGCCAACCTTGATTTTTGCCAACATTTGTCAGAAAAGTTGGCGAATCCAAAATTCGCAAACGTTCGCAAACGTTCGCAAAACATTCGCCGCTCAATGGGTCGATTGCATTGAGGAACCATATGGTCATGTAATCGCTATAGCATTAGCGAATCATTAGCGAACGTTAGCGACACCGTTTAACGACCGTTTGCGAACGTTTGCGACTGTTTGCGAAAAAATAAATTCGCAAAGAAATTTTGAACATGTCCAAAATTTCTTTGCGACAAGAAAAACTGTTTGCGACAATTAAAACCGTTTGCGAATTTTTTTGCGACCGTTTGCAACCGTTAACGAACTTTTTGCAACCTTTAACGAATTCGGGCGAAATCCCAAATTTGCATAATTCGCTAACGTTCGCAAAACGTTCGCCTCTCAGTGGGATACCCCCTTAAGTTCTGCGATTTTTAAGGAAATAATCGTGATTGTTTGCCGCGCGCGCGGCGTGTGAGAAAAGATCTGAATTATATATCCCATCATGCAAAGCGCTTCGGTCATACATTTCAATTTATGGGTAATATCATTATATTCATAATCCATATAATTGAATGAAGTTAGTTAAAGGGATCTAGTAACTTTGTTAACATTTGCAAAAAGTGATGAAGGGTTGATGCAATGTATATTGTTGTTATCTCATATGTCCACAGGGTATTGTGTGAAAATTTCAAGTCAAATGGACATTGCATGGCCAAGTAATGAGCGAAAATGCAAAGTGATATTCACTAACTCACTGCACTCACTTTGTACACGGTTTCAAAACTCCGGGGGAGTTTTTCTTATCTGAATACTTCAATCGTACATATGTTTGTAACGAAAGGGAAATTTTAAAAACCGAAACCGGTCCCATGATTTTATTGTTAATACGAATACAACAAGGTATGAGGGAACCGCTAGAATTATTTTTTTATTTTGTCCCTTTAAGCAATTGAATGCAATAAATTATGATTCATATATTATATCATACAATTTGGATAAATAATTATTTCTAACTTCCAAGAATTGCTGCTAGTGTATCTAGTTGTTTTTATAAATCTTTAGCCTACTTAGTAAGTGTTAAATATTAATTATAATGATTTTAAATTTTACCTTAAAATATTAAATTTGCATTAGAAAATCAAATTAATACACGATGCCTTAATTTTATATTATTAGCTTTTGTTACTACTTATTTTATGTATTGATATATAAAACAACAATATTATATACTTACTGTCGTTGGTTAGTATTCACAGGCTAATTCGTAATGCTATTCATTTGTGATTATTATGTCTTTCTCTAATTATTATATATATTCAGATCTCCTTATACCTCGTGAGTCGTTCAACTTAATTTGATATTTTGATGTTTGTAAATATCCCTGCACATGACACTGTAATGATTCATATTTTATGTTATATACAACCTTGAAAAATTAATTCTTACTTACTTTCATGCATTGCAGCTTGTGTATGTAATTTTCGTAAATCTTTAATTAGCCCAATAATTGTTATATCAATCATAATGATTTTAATGTTATCTTAAAATATAGAATTTGCATTAGGACATGCCTTATTTATTAATTGATATATAAAACAACAATATAATTTACTGTCTTTCGTAGTATTCATGCCTAATTCGTGATACTATTCAGGTAGTTTATGATTCATTCCATTAATTATTGTATATAATATATCAATGTTCTTTATATCGTGAGTTCATTAAAGGACCTAAAGAATACAACGTTCTTTGGCACTTATTCCATAGTTGATGACTTGGAAAATAGGTTTGCCGAAAAAAAATTCATGAAAATAAACACAGTAGTGATTTAAGACTAATTTTCTGATGCCAAATCTCATTTAGCAGCCAATTTACGCCCCACCCACATTTAGGGTCAAGAATCAGCAGCGTGATTGACACGTGATTGATAATTCATTTGGCTTACGTCATGACGCGTCATCTACAGAATTTAGTTCATTAGTCCGTTCTTTAGATGACGTCACATTTTTGCGATTTAAAAGGGGCGTTCCCAGGACAATTAGATATTTACTAATTACCCCAAAATTGATTGATTTCATGAGAAATGACTGCCAATTTCTTTTTCTTCAGGAACAAATACGTATAGAGGGCTGAATTGTGAAAATTAGGCCATCTAGACGCTGTAGTCCCTTTAATGTTATTTACATGGTTGTAAATAGTGTTGCAAATGACGCTGCAATTCAGCTATTAGCTGTGAATGTGACATTTTTGTTGAATAAATACCATTATTATATATACGCATGCGGTACTGCATGCGGTCTGAGGTAGTGCGATTTTATTTCTATGTGTGAACGGGCGCAAATAATTTCGAAATTTGAATCGGGATGCAAATTTCGAAATTATTTCCCTTCGTGTGAACGGACGCAAATAATTACGAAATTCTGATCGCGATTCAAATCGTAAGCCTGTGTGAACGGGCCTAGTAAGTTTCGCGCACATACAAAAACATGTGCGCGCCAGCACGGCGTCGCGTCACTCTGCCCCTCCCCCCCCCCAAAAAAAACAACTTTACTCCACCCTACTTAACGATCGCAAGGTGGTTCCAAAAAACAATGATCGTAAGCTAGGAATACCGTTAGGCATCCTATATTGCTTGTTTAGTTACAACGACGTTTTTGACAAATTTGAATTTATTTATCTACTTGTATAACAAAATCATAGTTATATTCTGTACATTTTCTCATTCAATGTTAAAGCTGTGATAGTTCAACTAACAAAATCAGTCAACGTTCATATTGTTAACAAGATTATTAGGTTACACAGTTGGGTTTATCATAATCTACCATATTTATTTAGTTATACACAAATAATTAAATATACATTGGTTACTTTGATCAGAAAGTGACTTCAATTATTTACTCATGTTGTGAATCGATTACATATATATATATATATATATATATATATATATATATTGTGTAATCGATATACTGACTTTGACAAATAATTCAAAATTGTTCACATTCCCATAACTGATTTACACTTCTATAAATAAACATAACATTTTAACCTTCATTATTTCGTAGAACCCCGTTTCTTTAATCTTTATCGAATTATTACATTTCCAGTAAAAATAAATGCAAATTATGGTTTGTCGATTTACTTTAACTTTCGATCGATTATGTCATACGCCAGAAATAAATGTGAAATAATTCAAAGGGATAGTACAGTTTGGTCAAACTAAATTTTAGTAACCCAAACCTGCAAACTATAAAAACTGATATTCATAACTCCACCATGCTCGAAAGGTATAGACAAAAATTACAAACAACTAAGTAAAGAGCCTGATATCATTAAAACGGTTACAGTCCGTTATTCCGAAGGTTCGTTATTCCGAAGGTTCAGTTATTCCGAAGGTTCGTTATTCCGAAGGTTCGTTATTCCGAAGGTTCGTTATTCCGAAGGTTCGTTATTCCGAGGGTTCGTTATTCCGAAGGTTTGCTATTCCTAAAACGAAATCGGGTTCGTTATTCCGAAGGTTCGTTTATCCGGAAAAAACAAATCGGGTTCGTTATTCCGAAGGTTCATTAGTCCGAAAATAAAATAGGGTTCGTTAATCCGAAAATTAAATCGTGTTAAATTGTGTTTTGTTTATTTAATTTACAGCCTGCATTAAGCATACCCCTCCCCCTTTCCCTCCCTTGGCCAGACCAATCAAACATATCAGTTTATTTTATCTCTTTATATGAAATTATAGCATTATAAAAAATTTAAAAAATCATTTTCGGATTAACGAACCCGATTTCATTTTAGAAATAGCGAACCTTCGGAATAACGAACCCTCGGAATAACGGACCTTCGGAATAACGAACCTGATTTCATTTTAGGAATAGCGAACCTTCGGAATAACGAACCCTCGGAATAACGAACCTTCGGAATAATGCAACAAATGTTCGGATTAACGAACCCTACTTCATTTTAGGATTAACGAACCCTCAGGTATACGAAATTTGCGTGTTCGGAATAACAAACCTTCGGAATAAAGAACCTTCGGAATAACGAACCTTCGGAATAAGCGCACCCATTAAAACAAGAGCCGTTAAAGGTAGTGTTGAGTATTGGTATTTCCCGAAGTGCCCCCCGATATTTTTTTGTGAGATAATGAAGAACTGACTGTCAAATTCGAAAGAATACATTTTTAATGACAGAATAAACTTTATTTGATCAATATTGATCAAAATCAGAAACGGCTGAAATATCAATAAATATATTTGTATTCAAAATGTTCTTCACCGGCAATCACCGGACGATATTTAGACTGTTTAGAACAATTTCAAAAAATGCTCGAAGACTATTTTGAAAAAAATCAGAATAGGTTTGTAAAAAGTCGTTGATGATATCTCTATTGAATCATTATTTTAACAAACATTAAATGCACAATTTTGTATGAAAAAAGGCCAATGATTTTTTTTTAAATAGCGCCCTCTTGAGTTGTAACGGCTCTTTTTGAATGATAACAGGGGTTTTACTTTAGTCGTTTGTAATTGTGTATACTTTTCGAGCATGGTGAAGTTATAACTATTACTTTGTACCGTAATGGTGCAGGTTTTGGTTACTAAAGTTAAGTTTGACCAATACTCAACTATCCCTTTAAAACACAAAAGGGCGCTTTCTAAAACGCACTGGTTTCAAAAAAATATTATTAAAAATTGTGCATGAGATGTTAAAATAACAATTAAATAGAGAGATCATCAACAACTATTTAAAAACCTCTTTTGCACCTTTGTGAAAAGTGTATGCATTTTAAAAAGAGAAATTTCAACGGCTGGTTCAAAATTATAGAATTATTGTGAGGCCCACACATGGTTATATTTATCGATATTTCAGCCGTCCCTGAACCGATTTTGATCAAACAAAGTTGATTGCGTCATTCAAATTATGTGGTGTTCCAAATTTTACACTAATTTTTTGATTACCTCACAAAAAATATTTCTAACAAAACTGAACTACCCCTATAAAGTTACCGGATCCTTTTAACATACCACAGTACATGATAGGTGTATTCATCGAGAACGCGATTGATATGGCCCATAGCGAACGTATAGGGAGCTGAAACTAATATGTTTTCGATTATTTTGTCCAGTAGCTATTATAATTATTGAAGTGTGTTTTTTTTTTTTGTATTAGCCATGTTCTAAATGGTTTATATCTAAAATTCAGCGATGTTGCCAATTTGGCAACATTGAGTAATTTGTTTTTATTTGTTTAAAAAAAGTTAATTAGCTTATTTGCATATTTCTGGTTTTAGCGGAGGTGGGTTCTTTCAATGAGAACAATAAAAACCCAAATCGACAACTTTCTTCGGGGAATTTTCCTTCCAAGTAGTATTTTACGATCCCATCATGTCAGGGTTCAGTTTTGACCGTATTCAACACAAATTTGACCCGTTATTTCTCATCTTTTACTTGTGAAAGAAGTGAACAAAACATCTGCATTCCTTTAGCTAACCACATACATAAGTATTGTAAAGAACATCAAAGGATGCCAAATAACTGAAGCAAACAAAAAATGACCCGGAAATGGGTCAAATTTGAAACCTGACACGGGGTCACCAAATACGAACTAGAACGAAAGTTGCTGAACCAATTATTGTTTATTATATATTGGGATCGTTATTCAGAGGAAGAAAAAAAATCCTCAACTAATGAATCCAGTTCCATATCTTTTAAACGTCTCCAAATATCAGTTGCTGTATTCGGGCAAAAAGCACCTGAAATTCGGGCGAAACCATGTCATATTCGGGCGAAACCATGTCATATTCGGGCGAAACCATGTCATATTCGGGCGAAACCATGTCATATTCGGGCGAAACCATGTCATATTCGGGCGAAACCATGTCATATTCGGGCGAAACCATGTCATATTCGGGCGAAACCATGTCATATTCGGGCCAAACCATGACATATTCGGGCGAAACCATGTCATATTCGGGCAATCTCATGTTACATTCCGGCAAAATCATGTAACTTTCGAACAAAGCCATCGCAAGCATACATTGTTCGGGCATCTAAAGAGCAACTAATTTGTTCAAGCTTGTCCGGTGAAAAGTCGGGAAGATTATTTGGGCAACATCTCGATTTTATTGAGAAAATGGCTAGGCTTTTGATGCATAGAAATTGTATCGCATACAGTAAGCTTACCAGCGCGCTTTGTGCGAAAATGGCTAAACCTCTGGAGTAAAAAAAACATTTGCTTGGCCTTGTTTTAAAAAAAATCTTTTTCCACCCTACATAAACGGTCGTAGAGCGGATCCAAAAACCAATAAGAATTAATCTTATCTAGATAGAAATCAACTACAATGTGTTGACAAATTATAATATATTAACCTATTTGTAGCAGAATTATAGTTATATACTGTACATTGTCTCATTCAATGTTTAAGTTGTGATAGTCCAAAAACTAAATTGGTAAACATTTATATTTATTTACAAGATAATCTAGTTTAAAAATAAAGTTTATCATAATCTTTCATATTCATTTAAGTATACACACAAAATTAAGTATACATGTTTTACTTTGATCAGAAAATGACTGCAATTATTTACTCATATTGTAAATCGATTATATACATTTGTGTAATCGATATACTGACTTTGACAAATAATTAAAAAGAATTCACTTTCCCGTAACTGAATTACACTTCTACAAATAAACATAGATTTTGAACCTTCATTACTTCGTATAACTCCGTTTCTTTCATCCTTATCGAATGATTGCATTTCCAGTAAAAAAGAAACCGAATTATGGTTTGTCGATTTTCTTTAATATTTTAACGATCGATTATGTAATACGCCACAAATAATCGTGAAGGGATAGTACAATTTTGGTCAAACTAAAATTGTAGTAACCCAAACCTGCACCATAATGCTGCAAACTATACAAACTAATATTCATAACTCCCCCATGCTTGAAATGTTAAAACAAATTACAAACAACTAGGTAAAAAGCCTGTTATCATTCAAAAAGAGCCGTTAAAACACAAGAGGGCGCTTTCTAAAACGAACTCGTTTCAACAATTTTTATTAAAACTTGTGCATGAAATGTTTTGTTAAAATAATGATTAAATATAGAGATCATCAACAACTATTTAAAAACCTCTTTTGCACTTTGGTGAAAAGTGTAAGGATTTTTGAAAAGAAATTGCAACGGCTGGATCAAAATTATAGAACTATTGTGAGGCCCACAATAATTAAAAATGCTGATATTTATGGATATTTCAGCCGTCTCTGAACCGATTTTAATCTGACAAAGTTTATTACGACATTCAAATTATGTTTTCTTTCAAATGTTACACTAATTTTGTCATTACCTCACAAACAAAATATTTCTTGAAGCGCCCTCTATACTCAAACTGTACTACCCCTTTAAATTTCCCAGATCCTTTTACCATACCACAGTATACAGTTGTTAACTGGTGGTGGAGGGAAAAGCACGGAATGTTCCACTCCGAGGGATTTTAAATGCTATTGAGGAAAGAATAAATAAGTCGTCGAGGGACTTATTTTCTTCACGAAATAGCATTTTAAACCCCGAGGGGAACATTCCATGATTTTCCCGACAGCAAAGTTAACAACTGTTTTATCATCTGACTAAATCCGGGGGCTTAAATAATACATTCGTGCATATGCATTGAAATTGAAATCAGTCAAAAACAACATACATTTGGTTGTCATTGTGACGTCATAATACAATCTCTTTTGCAGCGCGCGCCATGCGGTTAACAGTGTTTTTTTTGCCATGTAATAGTCAAAACTGATATGGCAATCACGTGACTGTGTTAGCCAATCAACGACGCGTATTTTACTTAGTCAGATGACAATACATGATAGGTGTATTCAATCGATAATACACACATACAAATCGATGATTCATCGAGAACGCGACTGATATGGCCCATATCGAACGTAGAGGGAGCTACAAGTAACATTTCCCCCAAGAAATTGTTAGTCGAAAAATAATGTTTCAGTTTTGCGATCGATTATTTTGTCCAGTAGCCATTACTAGGACTTTGAGTTTGAAATATCCATATTGAAATGTGTGTTTTTTGTACTAGCTATGTTATAAATGGTTTATATCTAACATACATCGAAGTTGCCAATTTGGCAACACTGAGCAATTTGGTCGGGTTTTCCTTAAAAGTAGGCCTAGTATTTTACTACCCCAGTATTTCAGGGTTCAATTTTGACCGTATGTAACACACATTTGGCCCGTTATTTCTCATATTTTGCTTGTGAAAGAAGTGAACAAAATATCTGCATTCCTATAGCTAACCACATACGTATTGTAAAGAACATCAAAGGATGCCAAATAACTGAAGCAAACAAAAAATGACCCGGAAATGCGTCAAATTTGAAACCTGACATGGGGTCACCTTATACGACCTTGAACAAAAACTGCTGAAACGAAAATGTTGAAATTGGGAACATTTTTCACTGGAAAAAAATCCAGTCTCACTGTTTTTATCCAATTCCATATCGTTATACGTCCCCAAATATCCGTTGCCATATTCGAGCTGAAGCACCTGAAATTTGGGCCAAACCATGACATATTCGGGCCAAACGATACCATATTCGGGCGAAACCATTCCATATTCGGGCGAAACCACACCATATTCGGGCGAAACCATACCATATTCGGGCAATCTCATATTACATTCCGGCAAAATCATGTAACTTTCGGACAAAGCCATCGCAAACATTTAATGTTCGGGCATCAAATTTTTGAAGCTTGTCCGGTGAAAACTCGGGAAGGAAAATTATCCGGGCATAATACATGTCAAGCACCCCCCCCCCCCCCCCGAGATAAACGTTCGCCTACGTACGCGGCTACGCCCGTGACTGAAGTAGAGTGGTTGTACACAACTCTATCCCTTATCGAGAAGACACCGAGCACAAGCGTGCGTGCAATCACCGTGTGTATAATATACCGGTTATTTAAAGGGCATCAAGCGTGGGGATGCTACATAGCGGGTCGCCATTTTGAACTGGGCTAGTTTGCGCGCACCGCATGACACTGAGCTAACGTGCATTACGCACCGTGCGCAACGCGTATGCAAGATGGCGCCGCGCATCTCATTTGACGAATCTGAACTACCTTTAAAATTTTCATATTTTTTTCCACCCCGCTGAAACGATCGCAAGGTGATCCAAATAATGACCAATCAGGATAAAGCGTATCCTTTATAATCAATTGATTGAAGGCTACATATGAATTCACCTGTTTATACTACAGTCAAACCTGTCTTAGCGGCCACCTGTCTATAGCAGCCAACCTGTCTATAGTGGCCATCAAAAGTTATCCCCTGCAAGGAAAAACAGTACTATTGAACCTGTCTATAGTGGCCACCTGTCTACAATGGCCACCATTCTTGACTCCCTTGGGTGGCCACTATACACAGGTTTGACTGTATATTCATAGTTATACATTGTACAGTGTCTTAATTAATTGCATTTTTTTGCAGTTTTAGCAATAAAAGTAATCAAAATATTTTTGTTTAAAGTAGTTTATTATTTTCAAAAGTAATGTTAATAGTATTTTTCCATATGAGACTTTTTATTTACAAAATTCTTACTTTGTTAAAAAAGTGACGTTGATTATTTTACTCAATCTTGAGAATCGATCTACTACATATTTTTTATTGATCGATTCTCTACATATTTTATTGGTTTGTTTTTGTTACATTTCGATGCCTGATGCTAACCTATGTATATAGATACCAGCAAACTTTCACTATTTCGCAATCGTGCTTATTGAATGATTACATTTTCCACTATCGTTTGACGAAAATAATAATTATTTCATTGACTTTTATGATCGATTATGTCATACGTTAGAAATAAATGTGGAAATATAATAGTTTCGAGATCCTGTTAACATACCTATGTACATAATGTGTGTATGAATTGAGTACCATCCGTTATGGTCCGTAGCATAGAGTAACTATAATATAAAGATCGTAGGGGGCATAAACGTACACAGGATTTTGTTCAAGGGGGGTGTTTTAGCTTCATCCAGTGGCGTAGTTGGGTGTGTTTGTATACCTAACACCGTCATTGATTCGCTAAAGGGGGGTGTTGAGCACCCCAAACACCCCCGTCGGTACGCCTGTGGTAGTGAGCATAGTGTGCGCCGACAGTGATTACGTGCGAAGACTACGCGGGATATCTTCCACAGACGCATGGGCGTCGGGGCACGTTCTTTACAGGGGGCATAGGTCTCTTGGTCACCTGACAAGGTCACCTGACAAGCCAAGAACAAAAAAAGGGGGACTTGCCTCTTTGATGCCCGAAATTGTCTTAAATGTTTTTAATGTTTTTAATTATTTAGTCCAAAATAACACGATTTTGACTGAATAAAAGACGGTTTTGCCCACAATATAACATGAGACTACCTGAACGTAACATGAATTTGCCCGACTATGATATGATTGTGCCCGAATCCGACATTATTTTGCCCGAATCTGACATTATTTTGGCAGTCCAGGTTTCCGTTCAGCATTTTTGAAAGCAGGTTAATTACTTACCTTGAAGCGCCGCAGTCCATTTTAGTTCTAGAAGAATCTCAGTGATGCTTGTATTTTCACCGATGTGATTTGCAAACAAATCTTCAATGTTCTTGTACACTGTATAACGCCGAGACTTCTGGCGTGTGAGTGGTAGCTTTATATCAGCGATGTAAAAGCGGATTAGGAAATAAGAAACTAAAATGATCCTTGATTGATCAAGATTTAGTATTTTAAATTGATTGGAATCGACGACTTTCGTAACAGTATTTTTTTTTGTAAAGATGTTTTTTTTTTCATTGATATTTGAAACTTTGTAATGATGTTCATGACTTATTTATTTTGATTAGCTAGTTTATAATGAAAATAGCACTGCACTTTACATAAACGATCACAATATTTCCTCATTATGTGATCGATTACCACGCTTTTAAAACATCAAACACGTTACAAAAAAAGTATAGATCCTAAGATAACTAGTAGATAACTTAATTCGTCACTTAAGTACTTCTCTGTTCCATTCTCCAAATTATTCAAGGCATGTCTTTGAAAAAGTAAGACGAACCGTAACTGATAAAAAAAAATAGGAGTATTCTAATCGATTACAGATTGATATTTTGTTGTGATTGTGCAATTGTGCAAATAGTTTTTTTTATCTCTGCATAGCATCTTAATCAATAAAAACGCAAAAATAAATGTCGCATGACCAAAATTACATTTGTTATAACATACATTTATTGTTATTCTAAATCCTAAACGATTTAGATAATCTATTTGACTTGTTGATTTAATAGTAATAGATGCGAATTTATGATAAACCATTACAATAAGTGATATAATTTTTAATAATATTAACTAACCCACCTCGTCCGGTAATAAAACAATTAACGTAACTTTTTGTCCCACCCGTGAACGATATAACGGGTGCGAAATAATCACAAAACAAAGAACATGCGCGCACCTCCTCTCATAACTGCATTAAATGCTAGACATGGTTGAAGGTCACAGCACAATGAGCACAATAAAGATATGAGCTGGGGGATTACGTGGATTGATTTTCAATGTTGTACGATAGTCGCACGACAGTCGTATATACGAATTTGTATCGCGCGAGGAAAAATGTGTAGAGACTTGAAATTCGGACTACCCGGCCTGAATGCCACGACAGATCCACTTTTTTGTCGTACTGGTGTCGTGTTAATTTTTTTTCGAATAAAATTGACTCAAGATTCTCAAAGCAAGTTAACACAAATATTATAAGTACAAAATACAAAATAATGCATGTGATGTCAACATAAATTAGTAATATACATGATACAAATCATAATAATTTCAAATCAATTGCACATCTCTCCATTTATCAAGAAATAAAACAAATTTGTCTCGTTTTAAATAAATTATTCGTTCAAGGTCGTTTCTTAAATAATTCAAATGATAATCTACCATTTTTACACTTTGTAGAGAAAATATACAATTTTGCGTATAAAATAACAAAATTCAAGTGGCAGAAATCGGTTCCAATAAAATTGAGTTCCATTTTTTGTGTGGAGAAATTGGAACTTGAAATATTTTATCAATGCATAATTTATGAATGAATTTACATATTTTAGTTTTCTTTTTCAACGTACTAATTAAATAATCATGCTGATTCATATTTGAAATGGGAGCATTTTTAATAATGTGTTTCCATTGTAAAGGAATTCATCATAACTCAAAAATGACCCATCATTGTTTAATAAATAAAACAATTTTATTACGCCATTATTTATCCAATCCAATAAATCATTACCTAAATTTATCATATAAAAAAAAAAAAAAAAACATTTCCAGTTGCCTGTATTTTTAGGTATTTAGCAATCTCATTACCCATGCGATCCTGAGTCCTGTAATAATTGATGGTAAATGTAACATTTTCAAACCCCCTTCATTACAATCTGATAATTGTTTTCCGATTTATCTTATCTGGTTTACGATTCCAAAATAAAAGATTATATAATCGATTCAACTTCATGAATAAATACATCAGGGGGCTTCGGTAATACTGATAAAAGAAAAATAAGTTGGGAAATAGCAAACGATTTCACAATGATAATTTTACCCACTGGTGTTAAGTCTCTCATCGACCATATTCCCAAAATTCGTTTTAAAGTTTGTAATTTAGGCACAAAATTTAATTCATATAAATCATTCGAGTTCATTGAAAAACGCACGCCTAATAAATAAAATGAACCTTTACAATATTTCAATTCTTTAAAGCTTACGTCCGTCCGGGGGGTTGGCTTTGTAATAACCGAGAGCTATAATTTCTGATTTATTACGATTTATATTTAACCCTGAATACCTTTTCAATATTTCAGTATATATATAATTCTAGACAAAGAACGAATGTCCTTCACATACAATGTTGTCACATCAGCGTAAATACTTATTTTTAATATTTGTATCATTAATCACAATTCCTTGAATGTTTGTGTCACTCTTAATCCAAATACTCATTATTTCATTACAAATAATAAAAAAGCAATGGGCTGAAAGGACAACCTTGGCGAACACCACAAGTAACGTTATAACATTCAGAGGAATTACCATTAGTTATAACACAAGAATATCATTATAGAAAAGTTTCACCCAGGATATAAAATCATCACCAAAATTAAAATATTTTAATGCCTGAAACATATACGACCACTCTAGCTTATCAAATGCTTTTTAAAATCTCCACACCAAATTATAGATTCACAATCAAAATTTGCAAATTGTTGAAGAATATGAATAAAATGAACTGGATCATCAACATGTGGCCCATACACAGTTGTAAGAGTGAATTTTTGATTTCCAAGAACCATATTTAAAATGAGCAATCTACCATTGTCATCGTGATAACATTTATTAATAGAAATATGAGGCACATCTTTAAATAATATAGCAACTCCATTACTACTATTCGAAGCTCCGTGTGAAAAATAGAGCGCATGGTTTCCCGATTGGGCAAGAGAGGAACAAGGAACTAGGAACAAGAGATAATTTTTGCCAAGCAGATCAAGCTACTTAGCACAAGTAATGTATCTGTTTTGCTCACACAATTTGTATGGGCAAGTAAATTTTCTGGTTGGGCAAGTAACGTGCAAATTCTTGATTTTACTTACCCGACTTGGCAAGTAGATAGAAAATTTGGTCTGGAGGTTTGGTGGTGGTCTACCGTATGCGATATGTCATTTTGGCCAACTGAAATAAAGAGCTTTGCTTTTGTGTATGCAATTATATATTTTGTTTAGTTGTGATGTATTAAATCATTTGGTAGATTTGCTTAAAATGTCATACTTGTATTCATGCACTTGTTTTTTTACTAGGTACATAACAGAGATCATTTAAGAGGTTTTATTTTATCAAGATTAAAATACAATAAAATGAAATATATCACCCGTATTATAAAAAAAACACAATATCACAGAATCTTGTCATGTTTTGTCTAAATATATCATGTGTATTTTACTGTATGAAAGACACGTTTTGGTCAGTCAAAGAATGGAACATGACAATCTTCACATTGTCTACCTTGTTTGCGATTGTTGCTTATTATTATTTGATGGATGTCGGGACAGAATCCACCTATTCAAATGGCAATGTTTATTTTCTTCTTTGTTTTGCTTTTTGTATGCAGATCTCTCATCCTTCCTGATGAACCCACTCCTCCATCCAAATAGATAATGTGAGCAATGAGAACACCGCATCGAAGAGGAGATTCCCCTGCCTCTACAGTGTGTTACCGCCCTCCCCCGTGCTTCCGGCCTATATGAAGAAAAAGGATTCACGAAAAACACTCTCGTCTCTCGGATAGGATGATAAATGGAGGTCCCGTGTACAAGACAGTCACACCTCATGCACATGCACTACGAACCTAGTCTATACTTCGCGAATAGAAAAGGGTGTTAACCTGGTTGATTAGTTGGCCTGCACATCACAACCAGAATAGCACAACAATACTCTCTGAAGAGGACTGTACTGAAATCGGAAGAAGAAGAAAAGAAGATCTGAGGGTAAACGTGAACAATACAATGACTGAGTATGGTTTGCTAGGTCCCTTGGAATATCCCAAATTCCCAATGATGGCAGGCAGCCATCTATGCCATATGAATCGGCACATGTCCACCTTCTTCGAGGCCTCGGTTATGCTTTATAATTTGAAGATCTTTTCTCCCACTAACTTTAACAGCTGCTTCAGTCTGTGTATCCCTGCTGTATGTACAGCTCCACCCCAGCGTATGTTATGTCCACTGTTAGTTTTATTGGATGTGAAATTAACTCTGGTCAGTAGTGTCAGTTGTTTTAGTTAACTCTAAATATATTTTATGGAGTTATTCACATTTAAGCAGATGGAAGCTGAATAGTGTAGAATGTTGGTAATTCTGTGTCTTTTTGTTGCACAATGCAAACTATTTTTGGATTTTCTAACTATACACTTTTCAGAGCCAATTCTGTTTCAGTCCAATAGAATCACTGTTTTTAACTTTTGATTGATATCTAAAGTTTCGAAAACTGTGATTGTGAAAACAAAACATGCAATCACTTTCGTTCAATTTGCTATTCGTTATACATGTTTGTTTTCTATGTTTTGAATTGGCTTGTATTTTTTTTAAATTCAAACAAATTTACAAAATGTTTACAAAACTTCGATTTATTTTTGAGAATGCTGATGATAGGATTGATTGTTATTTTGAAGTGATGATCACGACTTTAATGAAGCAGTGATGGTGGTGTTGGATGATGACGATGACAACGATGACCGTGACGATGATGGCGGTGATGATGAAGATGTTGTTGATATGTTGATGGTGATGACGATGATGAAGATGATGTCGATGATGGTAGCAGTGATGATGGTAATTATGTAGATGATGTTGATGGTGATGATGAAAATAATGATGCTTATGATTATGATGATGATAACGTTGATGATAATTATGATGATCATGAAGGTAATGGTGATGGTGATGATGACAGTGGTGGTGACGATGTCGATGATGATGATGATGATGTCGTTGATGAGGTGATGATAACGGTATGGCGAACAAATGAGAGATTATAATAATACTAATAAATTTGACATACAACAGCGGACGACATTTGGGGAGTAATTTGACACCCAGTACCCAAAATATTAACAAAATTATAACAAAAACAAATAATGAGCTAGAACAAATGAAATTTACACATGTACCCATCTGATCCTGGAAAAATTTGAAAAAACGATATATCTTCTCGTATGGTTTTGTAAGAAAGATCACTATTACACAACTAAGTCTTATGTATTTCTTTGAAATAAATGTTAAGTAAGCTAGGGTGTCAAGTTACATCACATGACCACAAAACAGGGTTCATCATAATGTTCATACTCAAATGATACACGACACCAGGGCAAACATGGACATATGCGTACCCGGGGGAGGGGAGGGGGTTCAACCCCCCCCCCCCCCCCTTTGACCCCAAAATTACTGTTTTGGGGGTTTGAACCTCCCCACCCCCCCCCCCTTACATCTTGTAGCTGGTCTCGAGACCACATTTAAGTGGTCTTGACCATCATTACCGATGGTCTCGACCTCGAAAATTGCGAAGAATTCTGGTCTGGGCCTCGAAAATGTTCAACAATTTTCAACGGACCCCCCCCCCCCCCCCCCCCCGGCTTACAGGATTCTCAACCAATGGTCTTGGTCTCGGCCTCGAAAGTTGTAAATGTACTCGGCCTCGACTTCGAAAATTTCTGTGGACAACCCCCCACCCCCCCCCCTCTCCTCCCCCCTTACAGGTCCTCCCCCCTTACAGGATTCTCAACCAATAGTCTTGGTCTCGGCCTCGTAAATTTTTGATCGGTCCCGGTCTCGACCTGAAGGTACTCGGTCTCGGCTTCGAACATTTTCTACGGTCGCTGATCGACACAGTTCGTTGACCTGGCCTGGAAAAGGGGGTGAGTTGGGGACTGGGCCCAGGAAAGGACCCCCGCTGTGGTTTTCAGGTCATGTGATTGTGATAATGAGCATGTTCAGTTCAATTTAGCCGATGGGTTGACCAAATGCTTAAATTTAACCTTTTTGGTTAAAATTTAGCCTATTTTGGTTAAAATTTAGCCTATTTTGGTTAAAATTTAGCCTATTTTGGTTAAATTTAACCTTTTGGATAATTCTGCTTCTCCATCTTTTTTCCTCTTTTTTGTCATCTTCTTCATCTTTTTCTTTCTTCTTTCTTCTCTTTTTTCTCCATCCTCTTAATCTTCTTTTCGTTCTTCCTCCTGTGTAATTTCAGATATTATTATGTTGTTCTTCTTATTATAATTATTGTTGTTATTAACGCACCCTTTCGGCAAAACCCGGCGGGGGGGGGGGGGGGGGGGGGGGCTTTGGACGAATGGTCGCGTTCCAACGCGACACGACGCGACACTACCCACCCTTTCGGCATAAGCCCTGTCAGTAAAATTGTATGCTCTTTCAACTGTGACACTCATTTTTTTCATTGCCTCACAAACAAAATTCTTGAACCGCCGTGTATACCAAAACTTATCTATCCCTTTACCAGCGTTCCAAAAGCGGATTAGAAACGAATAAATTGAATTATCCTTGATCGATCAAGATTTAGTATTTCAAATGTATTAGAATCGATGACCTCGTAATGGTAACTCTTTTGTAAAGATGTTTTTTCTTTCATTAATATTGGACTCTTTGTAATTATGCTCATGACTTATTTATCATTTATGTTTTGATGAAATTTGATCACTTGTATTATCATTTGATTAGCAAGTTTATAATGAAAATATAACAAGCATTGCACTTTACATCAACGATCACAATATTTCCCCATTATGTGATCGATCATTACACATTTAATACATCCAACACGATACAAAAAGTTTAGTTCCTAAAATATCAAGTAGATAACTTCATTCGTCACTTAAGTATTTCTCTGTTTCATTCTCCAAATTATTCAAGGCATGTCTTTGAAATAGAAAGACTAACCGTAACTGATACAAAAATAGGAATATTCTAATCGATTACAGATTGACATTTCTTCGTGATTATGGAAATAGTTTATTTCATCTCTACATAGCATCTTAATCACTAAAAACGCACACATAAATGTGGCATGACCGAAATAACGTTTTTTTCTAGACATAAATTAATTGTTATTATATGTATCTAATCAATTTAACATAGATAATCTCTTTGACTTGTTGATTTAATAGTAATAGTTGCGAATTGATAATAAACCATTACATTAAGTGATACAATTTTGTATAATAAAAAACCCCACCGTTAACAGTATTAAGATTAAAACATCCACTTTTTGTCCCACCCGTGAACGATATACGGGTGCGAGTTAAGCACAAACCAGAGAGCATGCGCGCACCTCTTCTCATAACTGCACTACATAGCTGTGGTTGAGGGTCTCAACGGTCGAGCATCGCACAACGAAGATTGGGGGGATTTTGTTGCTTGTTTTGCAATGTTGTATGATAGTCGCACGACAGTCGTACGAATAAATGGGTATTGGGCGAAGAAAAATGTGCCGAGGCTTGAAATTCGCACTACCCTATTTGAATGCCACGACAGATCCACGACATTTTGTTGTCGTACTGGTGTCCTGTTAACATCGTACGACATTCTTACGAGAAAAAAACAAAAACATACAGTGGATGCCAAAAGTTTAGTGTCGTACGATAGACCTGCGACATAACCCCGAAATGTTATGACGTCTCTGTCTGTTCCTGTTGTGGAAAGGGGGGGGGGGGGGGGAGGGGGGGGGGGGGGGGGCTGAGGTCTTTTGCCCGAATTTTTTACCAGACAAGCAACAACAAAAAATAACAAAAAGAACGGGACTCGCCTCTTTGATGCCCGAAAAAAAGATTTGTTTTCGAATGTTAAGTCCAGAAAACATGATTTTGCCCGAATAAAAGACGGTTTTGCCCGAAAAAAACATGAAACTGCCCGAATGTAACATGCACTTGCCCGACTATGCTATGAATTTGCCCGAATGTCACATGATTTTGCCCGGATATGACATTATTTTGGCCGAATGTGACATTATTTTGGCCGAATGTGACATTATTTTGGCCGCCCAGGTTTCCGTTCAGCATTATTTAAAGTAGGTTTCTTTAGTCTTGAAGCGCATCCCACTTTAAAAGTGATATTCTTATAGAATTCTATAAGAATATCAGTGATGCTTGTATTTTCCCCAATATGTGTTGTAAACAAATCTCCAATCTTCCTGCCCGTTGTATAAAACCGAGACGTATGGTGTGTGAGAGGTAGCTTAAAGGGATAGTACAGGTTTTTTTTAGACTCCAAATGATTCACGACTAAGTAACCGTAACTGATACAAAAATAGGAGTATTCTAATCGATTACAGATTTATATTTCTTTGTGATTGTGCAAAAAGTTTATTTCATCTCTTCATAGCATCTTAATCATTAAAAACGCAAAAATAATTTTCGCATGACCAAACTAACATTTTGTATAAGATAAATTTATTGTTATTCTACATCTTAAACCATTTTTAACATAGATAATCTATTTGACTTGTTGATTTAATAGTAATAGTTGTGAATGTATCATAAACCATTATAATAAGTGATATAATAGTATATAAATAAAACAAACCCACCTCATTCGGTGTTCAAACTATAATGACGTCACTTTTTGTCCCACCAGTGAACGATATATCGGGTGCGAAATATTCACGAAGCATATAACTGCGCACACTGTACCAGGCCTAGGCCTACGATTTGGGGGATTACGTGGCTTGTTTTGCAATTTTGTACGATAGTCGCACGACATGTACAGACGTACGAATTGGTCTCGCGCGAGGAAAAATGTGCAGAGACTTGAAATTCGGACTACCCTATTTGAATGCCACGACAGATCCACATTTTTTTTTGGGGGGGGGGGGGGATATCCCCTCCCAACCCCCCCCCCTCCCACGGGAAAGATTGTGCGTGTATTTACTTGTAATGGTGCAATTTGGTGCACGTCACACAAACAGCAGAGCAATAACAGCCTACACAGGAACTACGTGGACCGGTACAGAAAAAACCCACCCCAGACGCACCATACGCAAGTTACACAACAAACTGATATATTTTGTTTGCGTGCGAAGCGCCCAGCGAAAATTTTAAATGGATGTATAACTTAGTTGTTTAACATAAGAATTAACAAGTATTGGCTGATACATTTTAAATTTGTTTTCCTTTTTCTTTCTTTCTTTCTTTTTTTTTTTTTTTTTTTTGAGGGGTGGGGGCTTTTTGGGGGGCAAAAACGCGTTTTGCCCCCCCCCCCCCACTTTTTGGATTGGGGGGGGGGGCGGCCGGGGGATTGGGGGGGGGGGCGGCCGCCCCCCTGCCCCCCACCCCCCCCCCCCCCCACTTCCGGCGCCTATGTCAATTACAACCAAGGCTCTCATGTACTCATGCTCTACGTGTTGTGATTATTGGGCACCCGTATGTCGTTCACGGATGCGACAAAAAGTGGTTACGTCTTACGTAATTACGACGGGAGGGGTCCTTTTTTTTCTTCATTTATTTAAAATTAAATTAAAAATTGTAATGGTTTATTAAAATTTGCAACTATTACTATTGAATCAGTAAGTCAAATTGATTATCTACGTTTAAAATGGTTAAAAACATGTTATAAATGTTAATTTAAATTTAAAAATATTTGTGTTGGTCAAGCAACATTTATTTATGTGTTTTTGGTGATTAAAATGATATGTAGAGATGAAATAAACTATTTGCATAATCACAAAGAAATATCAATCTGTAATCGATTAGGATATTCCAATTTTTTTGTATCAGTTACTGTTAGTCTTTCTATTTCAAAGACATGCCTTGAATAATTTGGAGAATGAAACATTTAAGAAATATTTAAGTGACGAATTAAGTTATCTACTTGATATCTTAGGATATATACTTTTTGTATCGTGTTGGATGTATTGAATGTGTGATGATCGATCACATAATGGGGAAATATTGTGATCGTTAATGTAAAGCGCAGTGCTTGTTATATTTTCATTATAAACTTGCTAATCAAATGATAATACAAGTCATAAATGTCATCAAAACATACATGATAAATAAGTCATGAGCATAATTACAAAGAGTCAAATATTAATGAGAGAAAAAACATCTTTACAAAAAAGTTACCATTACGAAGGTCATCGATTCTAATAAATTTGAAATACTAAATATTGAGCGATCAAGGATAATTCAATTTATTCGTTTCTAATCCGCTTTTGGAACGCTGGTAAAGGGCTAGTTAAGTTTTGGTATAGTAAAATGAGTGTCACAGTTGTAAGAGCATACAATTTTTCTGACAGAATGAACTTCATTTTGTGAAAATCGGTTCAGAAACCACTGAAATATCTATAAATATATCCGATCGGAATAAATGTGGAATCTAAAAAAAAAACTGTACTATCCTTTTAAGCTACCTCATACACACCATACGTCTCGGTTTTATTCAACGGGCAGGAAGATTGGAGATTTGTTTACAACACATATTGGGGAAAATACAAGCATCACTGATATTCTTATAGAATTCTATAAGAATATCACTTTTAAAGTGGGATGCGTTTCAAGACTAAAGAAACCTGAACGGACACCTGGATGGCCAAAATAATGTCACATTCGGCCAAAATAATGTCATATCCGGTCAAAATCATGTGACATTCGGGCAAATTCATAGCATTGTCGGGCAAATGCATGTTATCAACCCCCCCCCCCCCCTTAGCAAAACAAAGCTAGATCCGCCCCTGCTTATAATTGTGTTTTTTAAAAAAACTTCGAGTTTGTTTTAGCCTGGAGAGTACGGACAAATATTTTATTCCAGCCGGAGAACTTCGAGGACTAAATATTGATCGATCAAATAAACTATTTTTTTTCTGGTTTCCTAATCCACTTTTGAAAACGCCCTTATATGGATATATGCCCTTATATGGATATACCCTCGCACATCAGAAGACACGGCATTATACATGAAGTGGAGCTTGAATTATTCCTGACGTTTGCCGGTGTGACAAACACAGAAGAAAAGTAAACGACCCAATCAGCACAACACCTCGAAAATTTGGGACAAATGTTATGTATTTAATAATCGATCATACTTATTTTGTTATTGATAGTGCATCCTAAATCACAACTGGCAAGAACCCATACCGACATACCAACATGAAAACATTCGGGGACGTTCGAGGTGATATGAATTTGTTTTCGGCCGAATTGTTTTTCTCGGCCGTACTTTTTTTTTAAAATTCAAGTTGTATAATCTATCAATATGTTGTTGTGATGTATTCATTGTTTAAAATGTGTAATTTGTTGGTTGAAACCGGAAATAAACTTGAACTTGATGTTAATTTCGGTCCGGCATCGTTCTGTATTCCGAGCGCGAATTCGGTGTTGCTAAGGGGACACACAACGGGGAGTGTTTCACAAAGATCCTAACTTGAACTTAACACTAAGTTGGACCTAACTATTATGGAAAGCCATTTGTATCCTTGGAATGAAATATATTCAAAAGCAAAAAACAAGAATTTTCGACTTTTCATAAATGTTGCATCAAGAACATGAAATCTCCTTGATAATAGAAAATATTCATGATTTGAATCATCATTTTATGCCTATTAAAAGAACTGTTACAACAACAAAAATCAAAGAAAATAACAAAAGTGTAGTGAATCGTAAGAAAAGTCGTAAGAAACAAACGTGTTTCTGGAAAGGTTAATTTAAAAATGAAAACTGCTTATTCACTTTATAAACAAATATTAGCCAAATGTAATCAAATGCAAGTCGAAATGAGCCTCGCTTTCTTATAATAATAATACTAATAATAATAATAACAATAACAATAACGGCTATTTATATAGCGCATGCAGTTCCCGTGAGGATCATAGCGATTTACACAATTATTATTATAACCCCGGTCAACGGATACACACTGCAATCATTCCTACTCATTATGTGCACATTTTCCACTCCCAAGGGAGTATTCCAGCCAGTCGCTAGCAGATCAAACCCACCACACCCCAGTCCCCTGCTTATCTTCACTTTGAATAATGTAATCATGTTCAGGGTGACACACACACGTGATACACACACACGTGATACACACACAATGTAAACTCACAATACTATCATACACACACACACACACACGCACACACACACACACGCACACACACCCTATTTCATTTTCGGATTAACGAACCCTAATTCATTTTCGGACTAACGAACCTTCGGAATAACGAACCCGATTTCATTTTAGGAATAGCGAACCTTCGGAATAACGAACCTGCTGGTTTGCATTGTATCCTATGACCGGTGTAATAATAAAAATTGTAAAGCGCTTAGAGATGATTATCAATCGTGATAGGCGCTATATAAATAATAGATATTATTATTATTATTATCAATGAATTGATCAATCTCATTGCTACTCATACATTCATGTAAAGCCCTTGGAGTTGTTTCACAAAAATCCCAAGTCGTAGGTTATGGGAAGCCATTTGTAGCTTCGGAATACATTTTCAAGAGCCCAAATGCGAATATTTAAAATTTTCCACCAAATTTCGCTTCAAATATTTGAAGTCTCTTTGATAAATAACAATGTTAATGATTTTTATAAAAATTTAGACCTGTTTAATAAAAGAACCTGTTACACAATTTTACAAAAAAGAACTATTTTTGTTGTTGCTATTTTGAACCCCCGTAAGTGATGTCTTTTTGCTAAGGGGGGGGGGGGGGGGGGGGGTTGACCCATTGACGATGCAGAGCACGATTTTTTTTGTTGCTATTTTGAACCCCATTTTCACTTGGCAGCCCAAGGGGGGGGGGGGGGTTAAACCCCCTAAACCCCCCGGAGATCCGCCACTGATAAGAAAAGTAGGGTAACGGAAAACAGAAATTAGAAACCAAACAGCGACAATCTGAACAGATTCGGATACAATTATCAAAAGTTATGATTTTCAAAGTTTTCATACTGACAAATCTCTTTCTTTTATATATAAATATGAAAGTTCATTTGCATTTCAAATTTTGATCACGATACAAATATTTACCTCCGACCCGATGATCAATCGTTACGTCACGGAGGTCAAGTCGGGTCACAACGCTGACGAAGGCTGTAAATGGCAGCCGAAAATTTCGGAAGTATATATTTGTATTGTGATCAAAAGTTTAAATGCTACTTCTAATAAATCTCTGTCTCTATCAACGCGCTCTGATAAATCTGTTATGCTGCCCTCTTAGTTCGCTCTTCGCTAAATCTATGATGTCACACAACCAGCAAACAAAAAAGACAAAAAGAACAAAATTTCACTTTTGATGAAGATGCATCTTCCCTGTACTCTTACACAAGATATGTCAGAGAAGAGTTGACTGTGCATGTATGTCAGGTAAACTTCCTCAAATCGTCTAGTGATATCGAAGAAGAATGAGAGAATACAAAACAAAAAGTACAAAGTCAATAGTAGGTTAATCTTTTGTGGCATGACAATTATTACTAGAAACGTGCCATCTAGAGAGGGCGGCAAACTTGTCAAAATCATAACTTTTGAATGGAAATCTAATTTCATTCATCCATATTACATTCTTTCATTTCATTCATTTATTCATGTTTCAATGTGCATTCCCGACATAACTTAAAACAATTTGCGGAAAACATTTATTTGGCTGATTTTATTTTATTTCTCATGAATGTAGAATTTACTATTTTGATCTAAGAACCCTACCGGAAATCAAAGTGTTAAATTGGAGTGAACACACTGTGAGCATAGTATCTCACCAGTGTGACATTGCCTGTGTTCACAGTGTATACAATAGTGCGCTCACATTGTGTTGTATCCCAGCGATTTCACAGTGTGTTCACAGTGTGATGATTGTTCACACTGTGAAAACGCTCCAAGTTAACATAGTCTACACAGTGTGTTCACAGTAAGGTCCAGACTGTGAAACACAGTGTGTTCACACTGTAACACACTGTGTTCTTTTCGGTAGGGAAAAGTAAATATAATTTCACGGGCTTGTGGGTTCAAGCCATAATCGTCTCAGGAGAGCACTTACATAATTATGATATATCGCACCTTCAGAATGTGGAATAGCAGAAAGGGGACGGTATACTGGACATTGAAGAATGTCCATGAAATAATAATAATAATAATAATAATAATAATAATAATAATAATAATAATAATAATAATAATAATAATAATAATAATAATAATAATAATAATAATAATAATAATAATAATACATGTAATAATAATAATAATGGCGGCTACTTATATAGCTCACGTTCCGTCCTCGCGGCGCATCACTATTATTACCCCGGTCATCGGAAACATACTGCGCTCAAGCCTGCACACACAGTGCACATATTCCACTCCCTGGGGAGCATTCTAGCCAGGCAATCTCGTAGGTGCACACAGTGCTAAGGAACTCCGTGCCATCCTTCCGGGCACCCATTTATACACCTGAGTCGAGAGCAGCAAATGTGGATACATGTTCTTGCTAAAGGAAACACGCAATGGGCATACCTTGGGTTCCAACTGGGGACCTCACGATTGGAAGGAACGCACTCTACCAATCTTGCCACACCACGTCCACATAAATAATGATTTCATGAATTATTTATTCGTTGACACATATACAATTGTTTTAGTTTGCTTGGCGTAGACAAAGCAATAATTATCATGCACACTCCGTCCAGGGGTCCATGAAATAATGATGTGATTTTTGTTTTCATAACACACACATGGCATTATTACATTTTCCTTTACCGGTGATTGTTTGGTGTAAAATGGATAGTTTTAGGGATAGTTTTGGTATAGAGGGCGCTTCAAAAAATGTTGTGTGAGGTATTAAAAACTGAGAGTCAAATTTGAAAGAGCATACAATTTTAATTAAAGAATAAACTTGACTTGATCAAAATCGGTTCATAGACATCTGAAATGTCAATAAATATATCCGATCGGAATCTATAAATGTGGGATCCCACATTTATTCGATGATTGAAGGAAAAAATATAAAATGCTTACACTTGTTCAAAAATGTACAAAATAGGTTTTTAAATAGATGTTGATGATCTCTCTATTTAATCATTATTTTATCAAAACATCACATGCAACGTATTTTATGAAAAGTGGTTGAAAGCAATACGTTTGTAGAAAGCGCTCTTTTGTGTTTTAACGGCTCGTTTTGAATAATAACAGGCTTTTTACTTAGTCGTTATTTTGTAATACCTTTCGAGCATGGTGGATTTATAACTATTAGTTTGTAATGTTACGGTGTAGGTTTTGGTTTCTAAAATGCAGTTTAACCAACACTATAAGAACGCCGTATAATTGTAATTATCTCTTGGTGTCCATGAAATAATAATATACTTTTTTTTATTATCACGAGCATGATAATTATTGTGGCTGACCTAAACGAATGTAAAATTAATGAATTAATGGACTACATTATATAAAAGATAATGACTTTTGTTCAAATGTTTTCGCTTTCAATGAAAGTGCATGCAGCGATCTCCGTGGATTTTTTATTTATTTATTTTTTTGGACTGGGCAATCTGTGAAATAAATTGGAAATTTAAAAGTTCGATGTATCATCTTTAGATCTTAACATGTTAAAGGGATCCCGTAACATTGTCAAAATCCTCAAAACTTGCATGGAACTCCGTCGGTTCTCACATACCCCATGTTCGTATAACCATGTAGAAACATAGAACAGGTTTTTTTTTCTTTCTTCGAATTTCCTTTTCATTAGTTACTAGAAAGATATTTACGATTGCAGTGTTCAGATGTTTAATTATCCACTGGAAAGTTATAACTGTGAGCAAAGTAAGTGCAATGAGTTAGCGAATATCACTCTGCATTTTCGCTCATTACTCGGCCATGTAACCCCGCATCTAACATCCATTTAACGTGAGATTTTCACACATTTCTCAGTGGACATATCAGATCACAAAGAATACACATTTTATCAACCATCCATCACGTTTTGCACAATTAAAAGTCAGCAAAGTTACAAAATCCCTTTAATGAAAAAAAAAACTGTCGTAAAGATTAATTACCGTTTTGCGTCCCTGAAATAATGAAATTGTTTTTATAACGAGCATCAGATGTGTTTGGCGAAAACGAATGCAAAATTAAAGAACTATTTAAATTCACCGCCATGCGCAACATTATATCAGTAATGATTTGTTTGAATCGACTCGCTTTCATGAAAGTGCAGCGATTTCCGTGGAAATTCTTTTTTTAGACTTGGCTGTCTGCTGTGAAATAAATTGGAAATAAAAAGTATCAATATATTACTTTTAAATTTTAAATGCACTGTTTTGTCGATGGCGTAGAAACATTATTAGTGTGTATATGCCTTTGTTACACGTGACCCCGTACCAATTTGGCACTATCTCCGATTCATAAGCCCTAGGCCACAGGTATACTGTATGTAGCGAAATCAACAGAAGGGGCCAGTCATCTGGTAATTCTACGTGTTAAACTTTCCCTTCTCCATTCTATAAATGCCGAGCGCCTGGCTAGAAGGTAAAAAGTAAAGTACCCTTTTAAAGTCTTTGGTATGACCCAGTCAGGGTTCGAACCCGGGACCTCCCGTGCATGAGGCGGATACTCTAACCGCTATGCCACCATCATGCATGCATGGTGACGTATAAAATGACGTCTGTAATCTGCGTTCTTTTGTTTATTATTATTTTGTTTGTAAAATTAAATTTAAAAAGTACATATTTTGTGAGCGCGCCACAGAGCTAATAAATCAATTAGAAGAAAAATTAATCAATTAGTTAGAAGAAGAAAAACCTCCTAATCAATTAGTAATATACATTCGCACCGCAGGACTTATAATGTGATTTGTAAGTTGACAAGATTCGGATACGGATGTATTCTGAAAACGATTTTAAGTTAAAATGTATTGTATCTGCGTCATATCTACGTCACTAAAATAGTAAACTGTACTTAAGGAATAGCGATTTACTACAAATATATTTTAGTGACGTAGATATGACGTACATACAATAAATTTTAACTTAAAATCGTTTTCAGAATACACCCCAGCCTTCCGGAGATTTCTTTTGGGCTAAAATATTGTGATGATTGTACCTTTTTATGCAAGCGTGATTTTTTGGGGGTAGTGGTGGGGGTGGGGTGGGGATGGGGGTGGGGGCACCTCATGGGCACAGAAAATGTGTACGCGTGTGTGTATATGGGCGGGCGCGGGGGGGGGGGGGGACGACGTGCCAACCCGGTCCCCCTCCAACAGTCCCCCCCCCCCCCCCCTTCATGAATTTAAATGTGTCGCAAGCTATAGCGGCTAGCGTGTGGCTAGTTTGCGGCTAGCTAGCGGCAAGCTTAATCGGCGATCTCTGTTGAATCTAAGCTCGCCGACTATTCCCGCACGCTAACCTCATTTTAAACACAAAACGGATCCAAATCTGCATTCGAAAATACCCCGTTTATATTTCGAGTACACAGTTCAAACGTTCGTATGGCAAGCCGTTTTAACATTTATTCCTATTTCTTGATATCAAGAATTCAATTCTTGATATCAAGAATTCAAGAATTCAATTCTTGATATCAAGAATGCATTTCTTGATATCAAGAATTGAATTCTTGATATCAAGAATAACCATTGGTTAACAACAGAAAATTATTTCTTGATATCAAGAATTCAATTCTTGATATCAAGAATTCGATTTCTTGATATCAAGAAATTAATTCTTGATATCAAGAAATTAATTCTTGATATCAAGAAAACTTATTTTCTGTTGTAAAGCAATGGTAGTTCTTGATATCAAGAATTCAATTCTTAATATCAAGATATAGGAAAAAATGTTAAAACGGCTTGCCATACGTTCGCTACTTTATTCATTAATCTTATTTAATACGTGTGTTTTGCGGTTGCACCATGTAAGAGGGGAGAGGATTGGTGAGTCCTGAAAAGGACTGATTGGTATTCTTTCTAGGATAGTCCTAAAAAGGACTGTTAGTAGTCATAGAAAGGACTGTTGGTATAGTCCTGCAAAGGACTGTTGGTATTCTTTCTAGGATAATCCTAAAAAGGACTGTTGGTAGTCCTAGAAAGGACTGTTGGTAGTCCTAGAAAGGACTGTTGGTAGTCCTAGAAAGGACTGTTGGGATAGTCCTGCAAAGGACTGTTGGTATTCTTTCTAGGATATTCCTAAAATGGACAGTTGGTAGTCCTAAAAAGGACTGTTGGTAGTCCTAGAAAGGACTGTTGGGATAGTCCTGAAAAGGACTGTTGGTATTCTTTCTAGGATAGTCCTAAAAAGGACAGTTGGTAGTCCTAGAAAGGACTGTTGGGATAGTCCTGGAAAGGATTGTTGGTTATTGTAAGGAGAGGGTGGATGGTAGGAGAGGCTCGACGTTTCGAATAGGTTGACTATTCGTCGTCAGGACAACCAACAGTCCTTTCTAGGACTACCACAGTCCTTTTTAGGACTATCCTAGAAAGAATACCAACAGTCCTTTTCAGGACTCACCAATCCCCCCCCCCCCCTCCTCTTACATGGTTCAACCGTAAACCACACGTATTATCTACACCACCATGGAACCGATACTTGCAAGCAACATTTTTTACTCTTATTTATTAACCGTTTCACTAAAAAGCAAATCACTAAATGTTCAAAATCAACCAACTTATTTCATTACAAGCAAGTTTTTCAGTGTGAGATTCCCCTTTAAGAACGTGGTTGAAACATTTTTAGGTCTTCGGACCATTAACATGATTACGGTACAACGATATAGGCCATATAAATCCGTATTGTAAAGACCTTGTACGCCTACAATCAATTAAAGAAAAGTACTTTCAGAATGTGATCTTAATGGCTAAAACGTGTGTGTTACCATGGAGACTACTAGTTATCATTCTGTCATGATTAGATGGTATACTGTGTTGACATATGCACAACATGATGAATTGTTGATACAATGTTTTTTGTTTGTGATCTGATATGTCCACTGAGTAATGTGTGAGAATTTCACGTTAAATGGATGTTATAAATTATGGCCGAGTAATGAGCGAAAATGTAAAGTGATATTCACTAACTCATTGCACTGACTTTGTACACGGTTATGACTATCATACGGACAGTTAAAGAACCGCTAGAGTTTAAAGTTAGTTTTGAGGATTTGAACAAGGTTACTAGATTTTAAACACAATTCACGACGCTTTATATACATTAAAAAAGCAGACGTTAACACGAGAGAGCGCTGAATCTTACGAATCTGTTCCTGCAAACATTTTGTTTGTTTGTTTGGCTTAAATGAACAGTATAAAGGGATAATATCAGAATAATTTGAAGCTACTTTGGTATAACTCCACTAATAATTCAACCTAAACAATCGAAAAGATAATTATGATTAAAAGAAGGCAAAGAAAATGGGAAAATGGCAAAGAAACTGGGAAAATGGGAAAAAATCCCATTTTCTTTGCCTTCTTTTAATCACAATATATTTCTGGTCAGTTTCCCTATATGTTTGAATTGAAAAGATAATTAGAAAGTTATTTGAAAAATAAAGAAATAGAGAAAAAAAATAAATAAAGTGTGCCACTCCCCCAATAAAGACCCGGTTACATATCACCGGACAGCCTAAACGGATGCCCGACGGAGAGCAACATTTCCGATTCGTTCGTCTCCGTCGGTATGCGTTTTTTGTCCGTTCCTTGTCAGGCGATGTACGTTGTTCCATCCGGCGGAAAGTTTTGCGCATGAAGCAACGGAGACGACTTTCACCACCGCATATACAGTAATTTGATTTCGAAAATGTTCTATACGTCTGGCATCCGTTTACGCTATCCGTTGATATGTGACGAGGGGGTGTTTCACAAAGATCCTAAGTTAATCTTAGCACTAAGATGGTCTTAAATATTATGGAAAGCCATTAGTGTCTTGAAACAGTTTTATAAAAGTTATGTTGAAATGCATAAAATGTTGATTCAAATCATATATATTTTCTAATTATCAAAGAGATTCATAATCTTCACATAAAATTCATGAAATCTCTTTGATTTTATTAGAAAATAAATTATATATGATTTGAATCAACATTTTATGCATTTCAACATAACTTTTACAAAAATGTGAAATTGATTGACGAAAGACGAAATTGAAGTTGGGATTTCCGCTCTGGTGGTTCCTCGGGACGAATTTGAATGACGAATTAATGAAATTGAATGACGAAAGTGTTACAATGAATGGGAAAACCTATATTAAGCCTAAATAACAATAATGGCAAACGCCCCACAAAATTAAAACTACGCTGTTATAACTTACCATGTAAAATAATGTATCATAACTTATTAGTGGAGCAGATAGGCGTAACAATCGTGCAAATAGTCATACAAGCAATCAAATTGGCATGTACATTACCTGTTGTCCACTTTTTTAGAAACAAAATGTGGCCACGCAAAATTCCAACATGGCGGCCATTTTCCAAGATGGCCGCCAAAAAGCTACTTTTTGTCATAAAAAGAGAAATAATCAGTAGATTTCAAGGATCTTGGAGTCGGTTCCAATTATATATGGTATGCAGAAAGCCCACGTGCTACATTTAGTAACTATCCAGTGGTGTATCTACTGTTAAAATCCAATATGGCGGCCATTTTCCAAGATGGCCGCCAAAAAGCTACTTTTTGTCATAAAAAGAGAAATAATCAGTAGATTTCAATGATCTTGGAGTCAATTCCAATTATATATGGTATGTCGAAACCACATGTGCTACATGTAGTTACTATCCAGTGGCGTATCTACTGTTAAAATCCAATATGGCGGCCATTTTCCAAGATGGCCGCCAAAAAGCTACTTTTTGTCATAAAAAGAGAAATAATCAGTAGATTTCAAGGATCTTGGAGTCGGTTCCAATTACATATGGTATGCAGAAATCCATGTGCTACATTTAGTAACTATCCAGTGGTGTATCTACTGTTAAAATCCAATATGGCGGCCATTTCCAAGATGGCCGCTAAAAAAGCTACTTTTTGTCATAAAAAGAGAAATAATCAGTAGATTTCAATGATCTTGGAGTCAATTCCAATTATATATGGTATGCCGAAACCACATGTGCTACATGTAGTTAGCTAGTGGCGTATCTACTGTTAAAATCCAATATGGCGGCGGTTTTCCGAGATGGCCACTAAAAATCTACTTTTTGTCATGAGAAGAGAAATAATTAGTTGATTTCATTGATCTTGGAGTCGATATATGCAGAAACCTAATGTTCTATATTTAGTCCCTATCCAATGGCGTAGCTACAGTTGAAATCCAATATGGCGGCCATTTCCCTTGATAAATGCTGAAAAAGCTACTTTTTGTCATAAAAAGAGAAATAATCAGTAGATTTCAATGATATTGGAGTCAATTCCAATTATATATGGTATGTCGAAACCACATGTGCTACATGTAGTTACTATCCAGTGGCGTATCTACTGTTAAAATCCAATATGGCGGCCATTTTCCAAGATGGCCGCCAAAAAGCTACTTTTTGTCATAAAAAGAGAAATAATCAGTAGATTTCAAGGATCTTGGAGTCGGTTCCAATTACATATGGTATGCAGAAATCCATGTGCTACATTTAGTAACTATCCAGTGGTGTATCTACTGTTAAAATCCAATATGGCGGCCATTTCCAAGATGGCCGCTAAAAAAGCTACTTTTTGTCATAAAAAGAGAAATAATCAGTAGATTTCAATGATCTTGGAGTCAATTCCAATTATATATGGTATGCCGAAACCACATGTGCTACATGTAGTTAGCTAGTGGCGTATCTACTGTTAAAATCCAATATGGCGGCGGTTTTCCGAGATGGCCACTAAAAATCTACTTTTTGTCATGAGAAGAGAAATAATTAGTTGATTTCATTGATCTTGGAGTCGATATATGCAGAAACCTAATGTTCTATATTTAGTCCCTATCCAATGGCGTAGCTACAGTTGAAATCCAATATGGCGGCCATTTCCCTTGATAAATGCTGAAAAAGCTACTTTTTGTCATAAAAAGAGAAATAATCAGTAGATTTCAATGATATTGGAGTCAATTCCAATTATATATGGTATGCCGAAACCACATGTGCTGTATGTAGTTACTATCCAGTGGCGTATCTACTGTTAAAATCCAATATGGCGGCCATTTTCCAAGATGGCCGCCAAAAAGCTACTTTTTGTCATAAAAAGAGAAATAATCAGTAGATTTCAAGGATCTTGGAGTCGGTTCCAATTACATATGGTATGCAGAAAGCCCATGTGCTACATTTAGTAACTATCCAGTGGTGTATCTACTGTTAAAATCCAATATGGCGGCCATTTTCCAAGATGGCCGCTAAAAAAGCTACTTTTTGTCATAAAAAGAGAAATAATCAGTAGATTTCAATGATATTGGAGTCAATTCCAATTATATATGGTATGCCGAAACCACATATGCTACATGTAGTTACTATCCAGTGGCGTATATACTGTTAAAATCCAATATGGCGGCCATTTTCCAAGATGGCCGCCAAAAAGCTACTTTTTGTCATAAAAAGAGAAATAATCAGTAGATTTCAAGGATCTTGGAGTCGGTTCCAATTACATATGGTATGCAGAAAGCCCATGTGCTACATTTAGTAACTATTCAGTGGTGTATCTACTGTTAAAATCCAATATGGCGGCCATTTTCCAAGATGGCCGCCAAAAAAGCTACTTTTTGTCATAAAAAGAGAAATAATTAGTATTTTTCAATGATCTTGGAGTCGATTCCAAATATATATGATATGCAGAAACCAAATGTGTTACAATAAGGCAATATCCAGTGTGTTAGCTTCTGTGAAAATCCAACATGGCGGCCATTTTCCAAGATGGCCGCCCAAAAGCTGTTTTTTGGTCATAATAAGAGAAATAACAAGTCGATTTCAATGATCTTGGAGTCGATTCAAATAAATGATGGTGTGCAGAAACTAAATGTGCTATATTTAGTCCCTTTCCAGTGGTGTAGATACTGTTACAATCCAATATGGCGGCCATTTCCCAAGATGGCGGCCAAAAACCTACTCATTTAAGTGTCCTAAAAAGAGAACTAATTAGTCGAATGCAATGATCTAGGATTTGATTCAAATAAATGATTGTATACAAAAACCGAATGTGCAACATTTAGTCCTCTACCAGTGATGTAGCTACTGTAAAAATCCAACATGGCGGCCATTTTCCAAGATTGCTGCCAAAAAGCTACAATTTTGCATACAAATCGGTTGAGGTGGTACATTTTAATGCATCTTGGAGTGGATTAAAAATTTACATTAACACCAAGAAACAATTTCATGCTACACACTACTTTCTCCATCGGTTCTAGGCTAGTTTTCAAATTACGGCAATGTCAGCGCCGATGGCATCTATTTGTCGTGTACGAGGCAGCTTCAGGAGGAAGATATAACCAAATGACTAACAACCATGAGCAAACGTTGCAAGCTCCGATTAGTAGATTATTGAGCAACCCAATCCAGTAAGAATCTGAAGGCCTTCTTTTGCTAGACATTGAACTAATCTAGGTGCGCGAATGTTGCTAACAGCTACACTTCTTGAAGGTATGGAAGTGGCTGGAAATGAAGAGAGTGCACTTATTAAAGTGCATTCGATGGAATACAATTCTATAGCACCATAACCAGAAATATCGAGCGATTATTACAACGTAGGCTACACACATCCCGGAATCCTTCAGCTAAGAGAATCAGCCGGACCCTGTAGACCCTGCAGCACTCGGTGACTGTATAAAAGTCCAAATTACAATATTCATATGCCACGGATGAAGTCTTTGAAGCATAAGACTGGTACCATGTATATTATTTGTTGATACATATTTAAATCAGAGCATGAAGTGTAAGAGTAAAATTAGTGGAGGAGGGGGGGGGGGGGGGGGGTCCGGGGAGAGCTGACAGATCTGATCTGACACGTTAATATTAGCAGAAACGCACTATTGTTAAAAGCTTGTATGTAGGACATGTGATTGTCGTGATGGAGGTCGATACTGCTCACTGCAGCATTCTAATTGTATGCTCATTCTAGAATATTGTGTAAATTGATTCTTTACCTGTAATTAGGCGAAAACAAGTGTTAGTTGCAGTACCTGCAGGTGGTAAGTGCTCCAAATGATATATTATGGAGACATAACAGGGGCGGATCTAGCTTTTTGCTAAGGGGGGTTTGACCCAATGACGATGCGGAGCATCGTCCACGAGCCGCGAAGCGGCGATTTTTTTTTGCTATTTTGAACCCTTGTAGGTGATGTCTTTTTGCTAAGGGGACTTTGACCCAATGACGATGCGGAGCATCGTCCACGAGCCGCGAAGCGGCGATTTTTCTTGCTATTTTGAACCCCCGTAAGTGATGTTTTCCACATCACATTTTCACTTGGCAGCCCAAGGGGGGGGGGGGGGTTTAAACCCCCTAACCCCCCCCCCCCCCCCCCGTAGATCCGCCACTGCATAAACTGAAATGCAGAGTCGTAATGTATATCAGTTCCGTGCTTGAAACAAGGGGTGGTTGACTTTCGTTCCAGAATAGTTCCTAGAGGTTACAACGGAGTGAGATCTGTCAATCTCTTTGATGAAAATTGTTTGGTTTACTGCTTGAATATTCTGATATGTTGACAAAACAAAACTTTCCTTTCAATCACTATTCCATCCTGGAAAATACTCAATAACCTTGGTGTCTAACAATGATATAGGAAGTATTCATGGAAGTATTCATTTACAAAACACAGATTTAGTTGGTTTTGTCACATTGTGAGGTTTGAACATGACGTGCCTGCAATGCAAGCATATTGCAGTCATATGACATCAGGGAACAGACCACAGGTAGACGGAGAAGGCCACGAATTAGATGGATTGCTGGAGTCATAAATTGTATTTGACACTAGCCCAGGCAATCTAACGCGCTTATTAGCGGGAAGCTTGTATGATATTCTTTCGGGTGACATCCTCTGGTTATACAGCTAGTAGATTAAAGGTTGTGAAACACATTTGTAAACACTGCGGATCTTTCTAAAAATGTGCATGTAGCTAGGAAATGATGTTAAATAAAATGTGTGAGAAATATCAAATCAATTAAACTCTTACTTCATGGGCGTCGATCCGTCATTGATACCCATTCATCATGGGGGGGATGATCTATTCATTCATCCCCCCTGATGAATAGGTATTACGTAAGTATCGACGCCCATGCCTTACTTCTTCAATAAACGAATTTAATATCGGAAAAAAGTATGGCTTGAGGTATACTCAGCAATGTTGGGTCCAAGACCAGAGGGTCCGAGATCAAGATCAAGATCAAGACCAAGATTTAGTGATTTTGAAAACATGAATAAATACAAAATTTGATTTCTCTCTTACCTGATCAAAAAGGGACATCAAACTTAAATTGTAGAATGTGTCCGTTAAGAGCTTTCGTTCAGGCCTACAAGTTACAAGACTTGTTTTCCCACCTGGTTTGGTGGATGCAAATGTGTTACACTGCCTTTAAAGGAGACCTAAACGTTCCATATTCTTTACATTATTGTAGTCATCTTGGATTTTCCAGTACCTACGCAACTGGAAACTGGATAGGCTCGGATGTCGCAAATTTGAGATGTACTTATAATACACATTTATATCGACTCCAAGAACATTGGGATTGACCAACAGTGTCAATATTTATGCTAAAATATCGCTTTTTGGCAACCATGTTAGGAAAAATGGGCGCCTTAGTGGATTTTTAAAATAGCTACTGAATGTAACACTTTTGGTATCATTAAACCAAACATTATTTCAATCGACTTTGTATTTTAATGATACAAATTATTTATGGCGGCCATCTTGGAGATGGTTGTCATGTTTGATTTTCCAGTAGCTACACAATTAAATAGGTCTGGAAAAGCAAATTAGGTTTCCACAAATCATTCAGAACTAAATCGACTTATTGAAATCCTTATTTTCTTTAAAATTCTTACGAACGAAGGGGACATCTGTTCCAAAAAAGCAATCGACTATAATTTTAAAATGTTTTTTTTTATTAATAAAAATGATACAAATACAGTGATATAATACATTCCATATGGTTACTAAGGTCTGGCCCAACGAACGTTGAGGGCGTAAACACGAGACCGTGTTGCCTTCAGGAAGGTCAACTCGTATTTTGTTATACACGCAGTCTATGAGAAATCGCGAATTATTTTTTGTGACCAAAATGAAGGGCGCCCGGGTTGGCAGTACACATTTTCGGTAGATTGTAGATTTGATAAATAAAATAGAAGTCCGATTTTGTACAGATTGACACTAAATAAATAATTTTGTTTGACATTTCATCAATATGTGAAAATTTTACAAAATCGCTCCTTCCAATAATCAGTCTTATTAAAATAAACCGCATCGGCATTTTCATGATGTCGCAATTTGTTCAGTCAAACAGTGTGTGTACAAACCGTTTGTGAGTGAGGATGACATTTCGAGATAGCAGACGACAACAACGAGCATTCTCAAAATGCCGGGATTTTACTTGTATGCTATTTATTCCTGTCTTAAACTTAGGATTATTAACTAACGTTAGCGTAGAACGTCATTTGAACTAGACTCTGTCGATTAGGCACATTAATTTACTTTATTTAAAATTTGTGACTTCCTCTTGCCCATGGCATTGGCTGTGACTACGGTGTCTGAGAGTGAGCTACGCCAGTCGGGTCGGCGGCCGGCGAGGCTAGGAGTCACCCGCTCATTCACGGCTTCTGCTCCGGCTCTTGACTCGACGGTAGCTCATCTTCATGCAGTCGGTCTCGGTCACGTCTTGGTCTTGATACAAAACTCAAAAGCGGTGGTTTTATTTCTACCTTTTATAATGTATGGCCTACTTTGTATCATTATTGGAGGAGATTTAGTTTGTAAATTTCAACCCAAATCATGTCACTTGGTCTTGTTCTTAGAGATTTTACCTCAATCTTCGAGTTTTGTATTACTATTGCCTGGACTCTTTTTTTTTATTTCGCTTGAATTTGATACCTGTTTTTGTTGGTCAAGTTAAAAAAAGAAATGTCTAGCTTAGACATAGCCTATAGGCAGGCTAGGGTAGGCCCTTTAGATAGGTCTAAGTCCTTTTTGGGTAGTAAGATTGACCAGGGTTAAATACATTGAAATTGGATTTGGTTTGCACAAATAAAAAGTCAATTCAAATCATCATGATCATGTGCAAATTGCATTTTTGTTTAGGGGGGGGGGGGGGGGGGGGGCGGTGGTATGAAAGACTTAACCCCAAATGCATACATGTATGGTTATAAATACAGCTAGTGAGTCATTCCTGCATCAACATTGTAGGTGTAAGGGAGTTTAATGCCTATATAGACCTACTTATTTTGTAAATCTTTACTCCAGGGACTCGACAACAAAAAAGGAAGGCAGCGTAAAAGGAAACTGCAGGCATAGTACTTCCATTTTTTTCTCATCATTTTGGGAAAGGATGGGGGTGGTCCAGAATTAAGCCTTTATATTCCAGTGATGTAGATGTACATTTCTTATTCCTCTTCTAATAAAAAGCAGCATCAGACTTGAAGATTATGAACCATATTTATCAAAACAAAATAATTTACATTCATTTCTTCAATCACCATCAATCATTCATAGCCACCTTTCAACTAACCATTTAAAGGGAGGGGATCATAAGTTCTTCAATGACTTTACAAAAGTATCCTGACCTAAAGGGGAAAATATAAGACTATCATGCCACACTTCATACACCCTGTTAGAGCAGATAGCTCTCCAATCAGGAATTCCACCCTGACACTCAACATCATCCATTAACCATTATCACCACAATCAGTGTGCCAACAAAATAACAAATATCTCTCATTTAGCTTCATTCTAAAAAATAAGAAATAAACATTAGATAGTGATACCAAAGTACTAAGATCTTTTCTTGAATTATAATATTTCATAGATTATTTTGTTTACAATATTGAAAATTGTATATGGATGCAAGTTAACCATGTTAACGGTTCATTGAGAAACATGTGGCATTTACATGAATCTATACAGTTTTTACACACCAAGACCAATTATAATTTTACTTTTAAATTAATGAATGAGTGAGAGTTGAATCGATTTAAAGATGCTGTCCTCTTTTTGCAAGCCAGAGCAAATTGTTGAGAGATAATATGAAAGAAATGTTTTTTTAAAGCTAGCCTGAGAAGGTTAGGGCTTGAAAATGTAATATTTGCATGTTGTGGTAATTGAAGGCTGGTTGTACAAACCACCAATAATTACACATCGCACCATTAGGCCAAATAAAAAAAAAAACATGTTTAGCGTCCTGCTCTTTTGAAAAAAGGAAGGAGGAGGCCCTTTTTTTTTTTTTTTTTTTTTTCAAAATGGCCGACTTTTTTCAAAATGGCCGACTTTTTTCAAAATGGCCGACTTTTTTCAAAATGGCCGACTGACCCATTTATCCAAAATAACGAATGAGTCTATATTAAAAGTACGATCTTTTTCAAAATCATTTTTTTCCCCAAAAAAAAAAAAAAAAAAAAAATTTTTTTTTTTTTTTTTTTTTTTTTTTTTTTTTTTTTTTTTTTTTTTTTTTTTTTTTTTTTTTTTTTTACATTTTTCACAAAAAAAAAAAAAAAAAAAAAAGCAGGCGGCCTCCAAAAAGGAAGCGGGCGGGGACGCTAAACATGTTTTTTTTTTTATTTGGCCTTAGGTTCTGTTTAGGAGGCATTCTTTCATGCATCGTTTATTGAATTCATTGGGAGAGTATATAAATGTTAACTGAGCAGGTCAGCATGTTGTACTGGTTTTACACTTCGGTTGTATACAGAAAGTGTATGCATATAGCTAGCTATGTATGCATCCCATGCACATCACAATGTACAATGCAGTCTAGGTCATTTATGTTGTTTACAAGTACAACAGGTCATTGTTTGACCTACATTCAAAGTTAGGCAAATCTAGAATTGTCTAGACTGCAACTAGTCTGGACTACAGACCCTAATAATACTACAGAAAATACCTGTTTGGGGAACATTTTTAAAATTCAGATCTTGAAATAACAAAAGGCTGTAACAGCCATTTCATCAGTCTTTGTGTACTAAGATCTTTTACCATTCTGTAAAGTGAAACCTTGTAAAGTGAAACAAAGCATGATGGGTCCACTGAATTTAGCTCTTTATATCAGATAGCCTTGGGCTTAAAGCAATTATTACCTCACTATATCAGGTAACTATTACTATTAATATTTGTATTGTGATCAAAAGTTTAAAATAGATTTCATATATCAGGTAACTTATGTGATAACAGGTCTCGATCGTTATCAAGAGGTTCCACTGTAGTAATGATCAATGTTCACAAACAAAATATGACATCTATTTAGGTTTTGCATACAATGAAAGTGATTCAATCAATTTTGTGGAGTTATAGGGCGATTTTATCATTTTTCTTTCAACTTGACCATGAGGAAAATAAAAATCTATAATATAGATTCAGAATTATAAAAGAAATGAGCCTGAGGGTTAGACAATTAGATTATGGAAAGATAATTTTTCTTGCATCATTTTAATTCTTTAATCTTTCTCACTGCAAATGTTAACATATCACCAACGTGCAAGGTCATGCTCTAATTAAGTCTCTAACCCCTGAGCTACATAGCACTCCTTTTTAAAATTCCTCCTCAATACACATGCTACTGCTAGAAGTAGAAGGGTTCAGGAAAGTATCACCATGAAATGCATTCTAGCTCAGTGCGGGTTAGAACACAGTAAAAGCAATTGAGAGGTCTCGGGCAAAATCCTAAGCCTATTTTCTTTGCTCACTTCATTTAATTAATTAATTCTGATCAGTTCCCATGTTTGGATTTTTAAAAATTAGGAATGCCTAATTTTGTTACAGTGGAACCTTTTTATACCAAACTCCAAAGGTTAAGGTAGTCTGGGTTATCCATTGCTTGTGAACACTACCACGTAACATCCATGGTGATCTGTCATGCTCCTATAGTCCAAGATCTGTAATTAAAGAATGCAAACACAAACAGAGAAAGAGTGTTAGACTATAGCTATTGCACTTTCAGCCCATTTAAAGACAGTTGAATTTGGTAAAACATATTCTTCATAAACACCAGCTGGAGTATTTTCGGGAACAGTCCTGAATGAGCTAATACTATACTATAAACTTTCAAGTGAATTGTCTTGTCCTCAAAAAGCATGTAGAGTAATCAAAGTTATCAACAAAAATTACCAAAACATGCAAATAAATTGAATAGAAAGGTGACAAATGATATTGAACACAATAAAGAAATGTGTTTGATTTATTTAGATACCTTTAATCATTCATTGCCACAAACCAATAAAGACATTCACTAAGAAGTTGATCTCTGAGATATTTAGGTTGTATAATACCAATAATGAATTTATCATATATAAAAAATAAAACTTGAATGGCATTTTCATTATTCGTCTTGTCCAAATTAATACTTAATTATAAATCACGGGAAAAAAGCTAACCTCTGAAAAAAAGAAGAATCCTGCACATAAATGAGTGGGATGATTAAATATAGTACAAAGAATACCTGTGGATAGCTGATTAGCTGTGCATAGCGAGTAGAGAACCGGCAGATAAGTAATCCTGAAGTACCACCTGGTAACACCAGACTATCATCAGTCGCCAGTCCTTGTTGAACCACATCCTCAAAATATTGCTATGAGATGAAAGAAAATATAACATTCATAAGAAAAAATATTCACTTAATTTCACTAACATGTTCAAATATATTGTTGAGAACTCCAGCTTAATGTGTAGTGAAAATACAGGACCGAAATAGTTAAAAAAAAAAAAAAAAAACATCTGTTCAGAGAATGCAAATTAGTAATTAGCTCCTGAAAACAGTGAAGTTACAAACGAGCTCCTGTAAAGTCTCAGTTACAAAATCATGGGCGGACAAATTTATTTATTGACTGTTAGGGTTTAAACTGATGTTTAGTACTACATTTACTTTTCAGTCAAGTCCCAAGAGCCAGTTATTGAGTAAACGTAAAAAGAAATCCTTGAAAAGCAATTTATAATTAGACATTTCTTGGTCCATCATTTTGTATTGTCATCAATCAATGATTTAGAATGGGCTACAAACGATACATCCTAAACGTGCAAACAGTGTCGGGGGTTTAAAAAGGAGCACCAGATAAAAATGTGAATTAATGGAATAATGCTTTCCAGTCTGGGGCTGGCATGTGTTTTGCAGGGCGCTTGCCGGCCCTGGACCTGGTCCTGGTCCTGGTATGGTGACTCAAGACACATCAGAGTAATAAGAGCTAAGTAATAAGAGCTGGTATAGCTTGTACTGTAGCACAATTTGAATGCCATTGCAGTGATTGGAAGAAAACAATTACCCAGGACCAGGCTCAGTCTCACTCTTGGAATCTATTTTTATTTTTTTTACTAAAATTAAAATGTAACTTCTAAATTAACTAGGCAGGACTTAGTTAGGACTCAGGACCACAATAACAATCAATTTGTCCATGATTAATGAATCACTGAGAGAGATACTAGTAGAACATCTAATCTCTCTAGTATTGTGATTAAACATAATTCCGGTTCTTGGCTTATCTAAGGTAGATAGCAAACCATCGTTTTAAGGCCGAGTCGAGCCGGCCAGAGAAGCCGAGGATGAGAGCTTCGCCTGCCGACATGACCGGCGTGGCTCACTTCTACTTCTAGTTCTAGCCCACCGGCAAAGCCAAACCCTAGGCAAGCCAAAGGCAAAGCCGGCGAAGTTACCTACTTCAGAAGTTCAGTACGGGTTCAGTACTTGGTTGCTATCCAGTATTCATGTCCAGTCTTAGATCGACAAAACGAATCGTTTTCATGGCCTATTTTACTGGTTATTTCAGTTAGAATGACCGGCAGTAAGAGACTGAATTAAATGTAAAAAGATGCCACACAAACAAAATATTTGTCGATCTAAATCATCTATTTCAGCCGCGCCCAAGTTCCACTTCCACTTCCATATTTGTATTTCACGCTTACAATTATGATATTATTTCAATCAAACGATCGACATGATGACAAGAATACACTACGGCAGTATGGTTAATTATCTTTTAGACACAATCTATAAAATATGGTATTACAGCATTTAAAAATAAAAATCGACTTACTATTTGTGAAAGTTGGCCTCCGCCGTTCTGTATTGTTGTCGTCTGCTATATTATCGCAAGGCTCAAGATCAGTCAATGTGCTTTGTACACAAAGTTAATATTGGACTGCCAAATATGTGTAATAACTTTGGAATGCCGGTGTAACTTCTTTTATTAAAAAAATAAATGGAATGACCGATTTTGGTTACATTTCACATATTGATGAAATGTCAAACAAAAATTATATATTTAGTGTCAATCTGTACAAAATCGGACTTCTGGTTTGTGTATCAAATCTACAATCTACGGAAAATGTGTACTGCCAACCCGGGCGCCCTTCAAGTGGTCACAAAAAATAATTCGAGTTGACCTTCCTCGAGGCAACACGCCAGGCCCCCCCAACTCAAAATGGAAGTTGGCCAAATTTTTAATGAAGAGAACCACCGATTGTTATGTTAATTCGACTGGCTGCCATGGTAATATTAGCGTAAATTCATTCATAATAATGCGCGGGCGCGAACTTCACAATTATCACGCACGAATTTATGGTATGCCTCTGTTATGACGTCACAATGAAAAACAATATTTTGATCCTAGTAGGGAAATCCCCTGTTTCTTGACTGTGCGCATTAAATACATAACATCGCGTAACTGTTAGTACTGCGCGTAATTAAAATAATAGAGATGAATTAGAATACTTAAGCGTCTTTGGTATTATGAAGCGCAATTTTGCTGAGAAGTGCGTGTTTAAATGCCATGGCAACTGCAAGTGCGCAATGCGTAATTACTTTAGCTTTTTGCGTAATGTGTTAATTTATCCAATGAATCCACGTCTGATAATTTATTCAAATGAAAAAAATCTGACGTACTACCTCATTTGCATGACATTCGGTGCGTATTTTCAAAAACTTGCTGATAAAGGTGTGGCCTATCTCTGTGGTTAAAACGCTATACGCTTATTCAGTTGGGGTTCTAGTATTTATATTGTATTTCTGTGCAACACGCAAGTGTATACGCCCTCAACGTTCGTTGGTCTGGCCTTAAGCTCGATTTGAATCTTCATTCTGTTTGAAGGAGCATCGCTGCGCGACCGCCAGTGAGCTAGAGCTGTCTTGTAATTCTACAGTCTTTGCTAGAAGGCTTACTTAACGCGCGCAAGTCACGTGTCCAATAGACTTTGTACATGGGCAATATGGCGGAGTGACACGATTTTTGAAGCTCCCGTGTACTACTTCTCTACGTCATCGCGTAGTGAACTCGAAATACTTGACCAATCATCATGCTATGCAGTGCGTAGTCTATCGCGCCTATTTTCCTGCGCACTGTCCAGATTTCATTACGCTTATGAGAACAATGGGATCCATTGTGACGTATGCATATGAACTTGTTTTATTGACCTCGATCCCGTGACGACGCGTATGAACTACTCTGTGATTGGTTAACTGTAGTTCCCAAGTAGCCCATAATGCAACCAGTAGTAGTACCTTCCGGTGACCAAAAATCGCGTCACTCTGGCAGAGTGACACCCCCCTGAGTCTACCGTACTCAAGCGCGCGTAGTCAGACGTACCACTCCGTACCTGTCCGTTAGCGAGCTGCACCCGCATTACCGAAGTCTAGCGTAGTCTAACGTAGTTTATCGTACTCGAACGTACATATCTGCACTCTTCTGTGGCTCATCACCGTACCTTAACGTAGTTCAACGTAGTTTAACGTACTTACACCACGTCTGACCCACGTTAAGTTACCCTACGGATCACTACGGATCAATACGTCCACTACCGTAAATGTGACCGGCCCTTCACACTCTTATCATGCTCTACGTGTTATGATTATTAGGCACCCATACCGTTCACGGGTGCGACAAAAAGTTGGTTTAAAACTTCGATATAAGAGGGGTTTTGTTTATATTTGTTTAAAATGGTATTGAATATTGTAATGGTTTATTATAAATTTGCAACTATTACCATTGTATCAGCAAGTCAAATATATTATCTACATTCAAAATGGTTAAAACATGTTATAAATGTTAGTTTTAAATAACATAAATATGTTTTTGGGTCTAGCCACATTTATTTATGCGTTTTTGGTGATTAAAATGAAATGTAGCGATGAAATAAACTATTTGCATAATTACAAAGAAATATCAATCTGTAATCGATTAGAATATTCCTATCACTGGCACTAATTTTCGTTGTCTACTGACTATCTAGTGTGATTTGGATTTCTTTTAATCACTTCAGTTGCCAAAATCAGTCTGTGTTCCCGTGTTTCCAGATATTACTAGAATGAGAGCCTGAGCCTGAGCCTGAGCCTGAGGAGTGTGGTATACCCGACCTAGTCCTATCCTAGTCCTAGACCACTTTGCCTTTTTATTAAAAACCAAGGCTTAGGCTTAGCTGGCCAGTACAAGTTGGAAGTCACAGACTCGTATCAAACTTCATTCAACTTAAAAGACTTTATTTTAGTTTAGTTCAACATTTGAAAACTAGTATTTAAACTTGTTTCTTAAAATAATTTCTGACTAATTGAAGTAATTCCTCAATTAAATTGATCTTGACATGAAGATACTGATCTTTATTTACTCTCGAAACCAACATTTAATAGCCTGACCATTCGTTTTTGTTTCCAACTTTCGCTTATTATTAAGTTGCCTGAATGCAGCAGCAAGACGTACTAGGACTGAGTCTAGGTACGGTCCTACACAGGGGCCGCGGAACCGGGGGGGGGGGGGGGGGGGGCGGGGGGGGGGGGGGGGCTGCAGCCCCCCCCCCCCCCCCCCCCACTTTTTTGGCTAAAAACAAAGAAATACATAAACACAAAATAATAACTATAATAACAGCCCAAATGTGGTCAGCCCCCCCTCCACTTTCAAAACCTTTCCGCGGCCCCTGCTACATACAATTTGTACCCGTGGCTGGTGGCCCAGCAAAACACTAAATATCGCTATCTACCGTATATAACGACCTACGCACAGTGGAAAGGTTAACTGACTAAAACGTAAAACCCCATGAGGATTTTAGGCACACTTACCGATATTGCTGTAAAATGTTGATGGTTCACATACTGCGTTCCGTTCCACTCAATATTCTGGACCCGATAATCATGAAATTAAGCATTCAAAATGCCTCTTTGCGCCACAAAATGATTTCAAATTCCGATGATGGGTTGAGAAAGTTGCACTGTCGCACTAAATTCGTGTGGACAATTGACCGCAATAAATCAGCTGATTAGCGATACTTCGCGATATTATCGATACTTAATTATTCATTACTGATAATTTCATAGACATTATGCATGGGAAAACTTGACTAATAAGGCATATCCATTACTAAATAAGGTAAAAGTTATGATGAAATTCTTCATGAATATTCATCAAAATGTATTATTCTGCGCATGTGCGATGAACTTTCGCTTTCCCTACAAATAATGTTGGATTAACAGTTAAGAGATATGAGGGAGGGCAAGCGAACAGCTCATGAACATTCAACACCAAAATAAATCGCTTCAAATTTGACACTTCGTTTAGTACACTACGTCTAGATGCAGAGTTACACCCCAAACAACAACAACAACCAAAACACGCGAAAGTGGCCAAACGGTCAGGATGATGGAATACATGACTGTACAGACAATTTCAAACTTTGTGATGAAAGTATTGTTTTTATTACACACAATATTAATCAGTGAGTTCGCGGACAAGGCTAACGCTCTTATGAGAGCAAAACATGCATAATTCATTAGTTTCATGAATATTCATCAAACTATATCAGGGATGCAAACGGAAGAAAATGTAAACAATAATTTGAGTTCAGGACCAGACATTTTTTTTTAAGGAGACGTTTTCCCTTCTTCAATGTGCTTTAACCGCACATTGATGGGGAAAGCAAAATTTGATTATGTTCTCTACATATTAAAACATAATTTCATGCAATAGACCGCTTCTGTAATGTATGCAAATATTATGCGTAGGACGTCAGACTCCCCGTTGGCAAGCTTAACAATAGTAACTATGTCCGGCAAGCTCCGGCAAACCTAGCTTGCCGGACCTAGTTACTATTGTTCAGCTTGCCAACGGAGAGTCTTATGTCATGCGCATATTATTTGCATACATTACAGAAGCGGTCTATTCATTCTTTACAACATTTTCCCTGTAAGCAAGGGAGGAGCATCATTCAAAGTCACTCACAGTACGGGATAATCCCATTCATTGCGTACAGCATAGAGGCTGCCATTGTATTTTTTGAAACCCGATTAAAAAAAAAAAAATATAGCGCGAAAATGTAACGTCAATCCCGAACAAATAAGCTCCGCCTCCTTGTGTTGGCTCATGTGTTGCCTTTTGTTTGTGCACAAACCCTGCGGGCTGTGAGAGCTAACAACATGAAATCATCTCTTTATAATTTATCAAGAATAGAACTTTTGGTATGAATAAATAATTAACAACATGAAATTATCATTCTATTGCTATCAAAATTGCACTTTTGGTATGAAGAAATAATTCACAACAGGAAATCATTTCTTGATATCATGAATAAAAATGTTGTTATGAAGAAATAATTAACAACATGACATCATCTCTTGCTATCAAGAATTGCACTTTTGGTATGAAGAAATAATTAACAACAGCAAATCATCTCTTGATTTCAGGAATTGCACTTTAAATATGAAGAAATAATTAACATGAAATAATCTCTTGATATCAAGAATGTAACTTTTGGTATTAAGAAATAATTAACAACAGCAAATCATTTCTTGATATCAAGAATTAAACTTTTGGTATGAAGAAATAATGAACAACAGGAAATAATTTCTTGATATCATGAATAAATCTGTTGGTATGAAGAAATAATTAAAAACATGAAATCATATATTGATATCAAGAATTGCACTTTTTGTATATGAAGAAATAATTAACAACCGGAAATCATCTCTTGATATCAAAAATAAAACTTTTGGTATGAAGAAAACACAAAACCAGAATACATGTTAAAGGAGCTAGCCATATTTTTATGGTGCGAAATACTCACTCGCTCTGTGTCCTATACAGTGCGCACAAACTGGCCTAGTTGCGATTGTTCAGACGAGTTTGGACAACCCCCGTACATCTCCATGCATGATAATAATTATGTATGCATTGAAAAAAGACATAGGGCCTATGTATAGACAGAGAAATAACTATAATGACTAGACTTGAATTCGTCACTCAGACGAATTAGGTGATACGTACTGAAATTACGATATGATGATATTGACTTCTCAACGTTTAAAGGCATATATGCGTGGGTTATTAGACGCGTGGATCCATCTTGCGCACTTTTACGCACGGTACGTAATCCCCATTGGCTCAGTTATAAGTAGCGATCGCAAACTGTCCCGGCTTCCGAATACCCGAGTAAAACATGCATACAAAATAGTCGCGTTCGGAATGTTTGTACTAGTCGAATGGAGATCCATCAGAGATGTTTACGAGCGAAAATATCACGTAACACGCTTAACCGCAAATACTTCAAAGCGCCGCTGTTTGATGTCTTAGGTGACAGCGTGAGAAATTCTTTCTGCATGCAATTTCATAAGAAGGCCCGTGTTCAGATATTTCGAAGCACCGCTCTTCGATCGATCCAACACATATCGTGAGTTTACCTCGAGAGATTACGGTGGAGTCGAGTTGGAATTTGCTGACTACCCTTTATAACCCACGCATATATGCCTTTAATATGAGGTTGTCAGAAAATTTGATGGGCCAAAGTTTTGTATGAAATCGTATCTACAACTCATGTTCTTTCTGAATATAAAATAATATTTGGGTGTATCCATACGTTTAAATATTATGGGAGAATATAAAATTGCATGTTTTTACCCTATTGTGAAAATATGAGCGTGCGCATGTATGTTTATGTTTAAAGCGCTCGTATTCTTCCGAAATGCGTCTAAAATTACTGAAATTAAAAGGAAGTGTTGAGGGGTATCAGAATCCAGAGTAATCAAGAAAACAAATCATTTTCTATGATCCGCGCGCACTGTACGACACGCGTATGTAAAACGTAATCATTGATTTGAACTGTTCAAACTAATCTATATATTATGTCATTATAGTGCGACAAAAATTGTCAATTCATTTCAAAATCTTTTAGAAGACAATCTTAGCTACAATATATTACGAAAAAATCAATAAAAGAAACAGAGATAATTTTCGGATTAAAGTGATGCCTGTAAAGTGTCATATATTGCACAAATTGACATTTGAGACTTCAATCCTACATCAATATCATTGTAAAATACAATTGAAAGATTTGTGAAAGTTTGAAAGAAAACGAACACTCTTTACCTAGTGAACAAAACGAATATTGAGTTCAAATTTTATCACCGAATACTGATGGCTTGTCATGGAATTGTCGCAGTAATGAATGATCCGTTTGAGATATTCGCACCCGTGTATTTTTAGTTTGTTTACACATGTAGTACATAATTCATGGAATTTGAACTCGCTCGGCTCAAAGTTCAATCTCCAGAATGTTCTCACGGGTGCTGCATGCGGACGTTCTCAGTTAAGACAATTGTACTTTTTTTCAATTGCGTTGATTAACGCTTTAGAAATAATGATTTTCAATGATAATTATCTTCATACTAAAGGGACATTTGAAAAAATCAAACCCTATTTTATTCTTCTCTTACCATAAGCTAAACAACACGGTAGAAGAGAAACGAGGAAGCTCCAAGTAATTTTCGTGGATTTGGACACTTTACAGGTATGACTTTAACGAACCCTATTTTATTTTCGGACTAATGAACCTTCGGAATAACGAACCTTCGGAATAACGAACCTTCGGAATAACGAACCTTCGGAATAACTGAACCGTCGGAATAACGAACCTTCGGAATAACAGACTGTAACCGGCCCAAATGACGTTGGTCTAATAGTGGACCATTATTGATCCAACGTTGGTCCAATGTCTGACGAGTTGCATTCGTATAGATTAATGTTTCAAGACAATTATACCAATATAAACCGAGCTTACGGACGAGTTCATACAGATCTAGTGCAAGACAATTCAAGTGAACATTCGACATTTTTAACAAGATTTTGTACGATTTTAATTAAGTGAATAATATGAATGCTCTGCACTTTCATTTAAGTGAATTTTATAGAGATAACAGAGATAACATTTGCATTCTTACAAATCTATGTATTCAGACAACTTTAGTGGATATTATACGGATATAAACCGAGATTGCATGCATACGAGTTCATATACAAATTTAATGCAGAACAATTTAAGTGATCATCAAAGACTGTTTTACCATGATTGCATACGAATTCATATATATATATATATATACACATGTTCTGCAACACAATTTAAGTGAATATTAAATAGACAATAAACCATGTTAACAGAGATTGCAAACGAAAGCGTACACATTTTCTGCAATTCCATTTATAATTTTAAGGACATATACGAATGTTATGCAAGACAATTTCAGTGAATATTACATAGAGAGATATACAATTCGTAAGACCGCCCTATGAAAAGAACAGTGTACCACAGTGTGAGCACAATGTGTTTCACAGTGTGAACACACTGTATAAGACCGTTTTAACAGTGTGGACACTAATCACACTGTGAAAACATTATAAACACACTGTGATCACACCCTGAACGCGCTGTGAGCGCACTGTGAACACACTGTGTGAAATTGCCTGGGTTCACAGGGTGTAAAATAGATGGCTCACACTGTGAATAATAGCAATTCCAAAGTGTGCGCATAGTGTGTTAACATTGTGTCCACAGTGTGATGTGTGTTCACACCCTAAAAACGCTCTAATTATACGCTCCATAGTCTACACAGTGTGTTCATCCTGTGGGCCACACTATGATACACAGTGAGGTCACATTGTGATCAACTGACACACTGTGTTCTTTCTGGTAGGGCGTGCTGCGTATTTTAGTACATGTAAGTGATATTTTACAACGTGGCAACATTTAAAGAAGAATATGTTGCAAATGCATTATAACACCGAATAACTTATACTTGTAACCACTTGTAACCACCTGTAACCACTAATTCAAATTCACAACAATATACAAATACACGTTCGCAGATAAATACCTTCACTGATCTCATGCCAATAAGGTGCGCATTGAAGGGATCTAGTAACATTGTCAAAATCCTCAAAACTTACTTAGAAATCTAGTGGTTCTCTCATATCTTGTTGTATTTGATTACCAATAGAAGCAGCATGGAGCAGGTTTTTTACATTTTTAAAAAATTTACCTTTAGTTTAAAAGATATTTACGATTGAAGTTTTCGGATGTTAAAATATCCGCTGAAAATTTGCATTTTTGCTCATTAATTACTCGGTCATAACTATGACATTCATCTACCATTCAACTTTGTACACATCACTCGGTGGACATATCAGATCACAGAAATACACATGTCAATAATCATTTATCACTTTTTGCACATGTCAACAAAGTAACTAGATCCCTTTAATGCACACGGTCGTTTATTACGGACAGTAATATTTACCTTTTTGTGCAGGGCAGCTGGGCAGAAATGATCTGCCTTTATGAAAAACAACTTTTTGCCTCTAAGTAATAATACAGACAAATAGGCTTCTTTTATAGTATTAATACAGGCATACGAATGTTAAGAATGATAACAATCGATTCAATTTAGTAGTCCATTTTTCATGTTCCATTATCAGGGACATTATACTATATTCTGTTTTAAACATACTAATTTTGTACGATAAGGTAATTAGTATCGTTTTTCGATTTTAGTCAAAGGTATGCGAATTCGGATACTTTGATAGTCTTAGTATTTGAATTCAGACAATTCGCGAGAACGATCGGGGGTAACCATGTTAAAAGACAAATCACTTCGCTATATACATCACTAATTTGATTGAATCACTTTGATTGTGCTTAAAGAAAAGATATTTAAGAGTTGGTTTGTGAACATGAAGTACAAAATTAATATAAAATACACAAAGGGTCTGCAGTTGCTAGACTAATCGAATGGTCGTAACTATTATTTCAAGATATAAATGTTGACTATAATTCACATGGTAAATATATTACTCATTGCGGATATAGTATCGAAAATAATATCGCTAGTGATATTCGTTTGTCTCGCAATGTATGGTCAACATGGAATCTAAAAGATCACGACGTTTCGTATGCCGCTGCAATACTTTGTCAAGTGATTTGAATTGATTTTTGTTTAGATGGCGACGCAGTCAGCATTGACTATTTACGCCATGTCTATATAATTGGCCGAAGGCCGAACATATGCAATGGGCAAGGCGTTTGGCACCTGACTAGTGCGAATGCACTAGTTCGCGGAGGCCACGAAAAACCCCCATATCTTGATGGAGGAAACGTGGTTGCGTCCTTGGATGCCAAACGAGGGTTTGTCAAGTGATATAAAATATGTTGTTGTTGTTGTTATTAATTTTAATTGGCGTTGCATTCAAAAGAATATATTACGCCAAACATTACTTCTCTTTTTTTTTCATAATTAAATTATCAAAAACTCAATTGTCAAAATTAAAGAAAAAAAAAAGAAAAAAAAGGATTCTGTCCAATACACTGGTCCACTCAACCTACAAACCGCTTTCTAAAAGTATAATCCTGCCAACCCGGCTATGTATGATTTAATAGCAGGCTTCTCGACACAAGGCCTAGGCCACTCATATACACGGAATGCAGGCGGGGGTGTATGGTACCAGAAACATTATCCGAAAATTAAAACAATAATATATTTATAAACATATTTTTCACATACTGTAAGCACTTTTATTTGGAGCTTAATCTAAAATTAGTTTAACCCGTCACCAGTTAGTGTGCAAAAAAAGAGGAAAAAAAAAAAGAAGATACATACACATATAATATTCATAACTTCTACAACACTTTGAATGTATTTGTTCTCTTTATAAACCTCATAACAATAATTATATTATATGGTTGTAATAGTATGTATATACTTAGAGCATTTTGTTTTAATTCTTTTTTCATCATCTCCCTCTCCTTTTCATACATACGACAATATAATAAAAAATGATCCACCGTTTCACTGACCAAACATGTAGCACACAACCCTGTCGGGTGTTTACCAATTTTAAATATAAAATAATGTAAGCATTCGTGTTTTATGCTCTCGTGTGGCTCCAAACCGCGTTATCTCGCATGAGCGAGTACGTTCCTAATTGGTCCATAACGGGCAAATTCTATTGGCCGGTGTACACGGGTGCTAAACCAATCAGGGAGGCGCTGGCTCGGCTTGCTTGCTAGGCGGGAACACCCAGCTAGCCACCTGACGTTGGGCCGATGTCGGAATTTGGTTGCCGGATGTCGGCATATCGCCGTTGGCTCGAGGTTAAAATGTCCGCCAGCCCAACATCGTCACGACGTCATTTTTGTGATATATTGGCATAACGTCATTTTCCGACAATGGCCCAACATCATCTCATGACATGATGTTGGGCCATTGTCGGAAAATGACCTTATGCCAATATATCACAAAAATGACGTCGTGACGATGTAGGGCTGGCGGACATTTTAACCTCGAGCCAACGGCGATATGCCGACATCCGGCAACCAAATTCCGACATCGGCCCAACGTCAGGTGGCTAGCTGGGCAATAGCGAGCTCGACCAATCAACGGACCGCTGGCTCGGCACTGGCTGGATTCAACCGTTGCGGGCCGGCTGGTCGGGGAGTGTCATGGCGACGTATTGTACGCATCCAAAATTCGGGTATATCCATCCGTTGTCTCTGTTGAAATTACCGGGATTGAGACGGATATGTATATCTTCTTTTACCCTGCGTGTATACCAATGCCGTTCTTGGGAGAGGCAGCGACATTTTAATCTTTTCACAGAAAAGACCGCTTTTTCCTTTTGTTAGTTTACGAAAGTGATATTTCAACAAATTGCACATTTCCCATATTGCCAAGGTCTCCATGTAGTATAATTATATCGACCGAATTAATTATGCATTAATGCACACAGTTGTTTACTATGAATGAATGACAGTGTCATTTGCAACAAGGAACATTTTCATGTAGTGGCATTAATGGTTTTAATTTTTTATTTTTAACGAAAGTGATATTTCACAAAATTTGCACAATTCCCATATTTTAATAGGTCCCCTGCTCTCGATCGAATATAATCGAATTTATTACGCACACAGTTGTGTGAATGGCAGTAATATTTACGACAAATGTTTACAATAAATGTTGGTTTCTTTTGTTAGTTTACGAAAGGGATATTTCACAAAATGGGACAATTCCCATATTGTAAAGGTCTCCAGCTCTCAATCTAATACAATCTACCTATTAAATCAACCGAATTAATTATGCATTATTACACATAATTGTTTATTGTAAATGGATGACAATTATATTACCAACATCGCATATTTTCATACAAGGGCATAAATGTTCCTCCTTCATATGAAATATTAAATATTGAAACAGTTTTCAATACAAGTATTTAACATCAATGAATTATTATAAACTAGTATATTGATCGCCTTGGACAACAGATTCTAATTTCTAAGAATAATTCTAAGATCAGATACATGTGCATCTATACAACCACTTGAACGTTGGTGTCGGGTAAAATGTCAGTGGAAAAAAATGTTAGTGGTTAAACTGTCAGTGGAAAAGATATTAGTCGAAAAAATGTCAGTGGAACAAATGTCAGAGGAACAAATGTCAGTGGAAAGACGTCAGAGGTAAGAATGTCAGCGGTAAAAGTGTCCGAGGAACAAACGTCCGGATTTCTAGACCGATGCTCTACGAACTGAGCTATACAAAAAAGCTGTTGCGCTGGTGTTCGTCCCTGAAGCATATTCAGTGTTTGTGATAGTCAGAAGCCAGGCGCGCCAGAAGCAGTTTTGGATTAGGGGGGGGGGGGGGGGGGCAAAGACGTATGGGGGCTCACGATTTGTTTGTGTAGGGGGTCATGTCCAACCGCACTCACAGGGTTGCCAACTTTGAGCCAGAGGTGAGAGTGAGACATTGCGATGGAGCGAAGAGACCAAGCCCGAGGGAGGGAAGTGACTGAGCGGGGGGAGGGTGTGGGAGGGGGGTGTCCCCCCTCCCACGGTAGGTAGCTTTTGCATTTTGGGACTTGAAATTGTGCAATCTGGTGCATACCTAGATAGGAAATTCGGGCTTAAGATTAACTGTATCTGGGAAAGCGTGTTATGATTTGATCGACCAGAAATTTGAAAAATATTGTTCACGAAGAAAACAAAATAATAATTGACACACTAATAAATATGCACCCCAACACAAACACAAATATTGTATTTAGTGTCATAGTATACACAGTTCCAACATAAACCATATGCCACATTATGATCCAACAACATAGCCTACAGACAAGTATGAGTCCCGAGGGAGCGAAGCGATCGAAGTCTGGAGCAGAGCCCCAGTTACACAACGAACTGAGATAATCTGTTCGCGCGCGAAGCGCGCAGCGAAAACTTAAAATTGATGTATAAATTAGTTTTTGAACGTTAGAAATTTTGGGGGGCAAAAACGCATTTTGCCCCCCCCCCCACTTTTTGGATGGGGGAGGGGGGGGGGGGGGGGGCGGCCGCCCCCCTGCCCCCCACTTCCGGCGCCTATGTCAGAAGTTATTATAAACCCGACACAAATCCGAAGGATGATTACTCAACTTATATAATGTACTTTTGCGAGTGATCACCGAAGTGATGCAGCTATTTTTGTATTACTTATTTCAAACATGGAAACTGAGAAATAAAAAAATAACACATGTAAATAAATAAAAACTAACAAAGGAAAATGGTAGGGGTTCCTTGGGGGCACACCTTATGTACATGTATGTCCTTATGTTTACAGAAATGTCCACTGATATCTTTGATTGTTTTCCCTAGATTATTGAGGACACATGCCCCATCCTTGCTACGCAACTATTAATTGTCAATTATTTTACAACACTTGTAAACAACTGCTAGAGCTGATGACCAAAGAACATGCAACCGTGCACACACATTTGCGACATAATTAATTGGACATCGAAGCCAAACTGCATCAAACGTACATTTTATATCGACAGTACTACACATTAAAGGGATAGTTGAGTTTTAGTATTGAGGGCGCTACACAAAATACTTTTTTTTTAGGTAATGAAAAACTAAGTGTCAAATTCGAAAGAGCATAAAATTTTAATGACAGAATAAACTTTATTTGATCAAAATCGGTTTAGAAATGGCTGAAATATCCATAAACATAACCATTTGTAATAATTGTGGGGCCCCACAATTATTCGATAATTTTGAAGCAGCCGTTAAACTCTTTTTTAAATGCTTCCTCTTTTCAAAAGATACAAAAGATGTTTTTAAATAGTTGTTGATTATCTCTCTATCTAATCACTATTTCAACAAAACATCACATGCACAATACTTTATTTAAAATGGTTGAAACTGATGAGTGTTTAGAGAGCGCCCTCTTGAGTTTTAACGGCTCTTTTTGAATGATAACAGGCTTTGTACTTAGTCATGTGTAATTTGTTATTCCTTTCGAGTATGGTAAAGTTATAACTATTAGCATGATTAGTGTGTAAAAAATGGTGCAGGTTTTGCATGGTTACAAAAGTTCAGTTTGACCAAAACTGTACTCTCTTTACCAAAACTCAACTATCCCTTTATACTCCATGTATAGATAGTAGTACAACTCCCTGAAATGTTACATCGTTAACTCCAGCAATATATAACGTTTGGAGTTTATTCATCGTGTACTTTATCATAATACGATTGCTTGAGTTTTGGTAACAATTCAAAAAACAATAACAACTGCAACAACAATATGGGATTCTACTTCTGACCAATGGTGGTAAAAACAAAAAATAAAGTATGGCACTCTTAAAAAGAAACAAATATCAGTTTTGGGAAAGTTACCGAAAGCATCTTAATTGATATCCGAACGTTAGTATCGTTAAATGCAAACACATCAGTTGAAAGTTCCGTGCGCGCCGCTAAAGCCCGGTGCAGACAGAGCCGACTCGACCCGATCCGACTGGTTTCAATCAGGCTAGAGTCGGGCCCGGTCGGTCGGAGCCGATTCATCGTGTTGAATCGGCCCCGACTGGCATCCGACTGTCTCTCGACTGGCAAAGTGTGTGTCGCAAGGCACTGAAAAAATATTCCCCCCCCCCAATATTTCAGGTGGGGGAATGGCCTGTATTATCATCCCCCCCCCCCCAATATTTGGGGTTCAAAAATATATAATAACATTAAAATTAAGGAGCATTGCCCCCTCTCATGATTGGAAGTTGTTACTATAGTCTTCTTTAAACCACTTTTTGATAATGCTAAACTGCCCAAATCCAAAATCTTTCGGGGCTGCGCCCCAGGAACCCCCATTAAGGTTATTTGACCCAGTACCAGCCATGTACTCATTAAATATTTTATTCAGGACTTCTCTCTTGGAAAACTTTCAGGCGATCCTGGCCCACTGTGCGTTTGCGCTTCGCTCACTAAAATTGAGCTAACTATTCAATAGTTAATTGTATTTCTGGATATTACAAATCCCAAAGCTTCCGGGGGCTTCGCCCCCTGGACCCCCAATAAGCTTCCCAATGTGGGTATCCCTTGACTTATTCTATTCAGGGTTCCATCAGGATGATTGCAATCGACAGTATTTATCTATCAGGCTAAAATTCATCCATACTTGGACAGTGCCCTCATCATAACAGGATGCTTGCAATGTGCACTTAATAATCTTCCAATCTCTAAACAGCTAATTCAAAAGACAGTTAACTAAAGAATAGTTAACTCTATATTTACATATAGACAACATCTTTATATCTGGATATCACAAATCCCAAAGCTTCCGGGGGCTCCGGCCCCTGGACCCCCATTAAGCTTCCCAATGTGGGTATCCCATGACTGATGCTATTCAGGGTTCCATCAGAATGCTTGCAATATTTGTATCTATCAGGTTAAAGTTCATATTGGACAAAGCCCAGCTCATAACATGATGCTTGCAATGTGCACTTAATAATGTTCCAATTTCTAAACAGCTACAATTATAAAGCTTTGCCCCACCCCCCCCCCCCCCCCCCCCTCAGCTCAGCTATAAAAACCCGGGCACGCTGCTGGGTTGTCGCTTCGCTCCCTCGCCAGAGATGGTCAAAATGACGAATCATCCCCCCCAATGGCGAGAAGTAATCGACGCCCTTGGTTATAACTGTTAGTTTGTAATGTAATGGTGCAGGTTTTGGTTACTAAAATTCAGTTTGACCAAAACTGTACTCTCGAGCTCTTTACCAAAACTCAACTATCCCTTTAAAGAGGTAGTATACAGTTCTGGTTAAACATAATTTTAGTAACTAAATCTTGCGCTTAATTCATTACCTCACAAACACACGTACAACAAAAACATTCTCGAAGCGCCCTCTCAACCTAAACTGAACTCAACTGCCAAAACAAGGGCACGCCTTTACGAGAGGCTCCCGTAAAGATATCGACTACGGCCTTTCGAAATTTCGGAGAGCCCACTGCGTATATCAAGGGATTGATGGATGAATTAATCAAGGTTAGGGTGTAGCATGCAGAGAATGCCATTTGCCGCGCAGCAGTGCGCAGGGGAATTGGACTCTTCGTGGCCAGGTAGATCCGGCTGAAAATGATTTGGACGACCATCGAGGGAACGAAAGAGACAATGAAGACGATGGTGACGGCGAGGGTGATCTTAACGACGTGGTTTCTGGCGGCGATGTGGCGAAACTTGGATGCTGCTGGCCCAGAAAGGACGTCTGCCATGCGCTTGGATTGGCGATGAAGGGACACGACGATGATGATCTGCGAGACCATCATCAGCAGGATCGGTATGACTAGGCGGAGCAGGATCATGATCACGCTCACGATGCCGAAGATGGTGTAGTTGTAGCCGAAGACGGCGCAGTAGTTATTATCAATGGAGTTGCTAAAGTAGAAGGACCAAGAGGCCAATGACAGCACCCAGGTAACCACCAGGAACGTGTAGACACGCTTCTTGGTGATGGTTGAACGGGCGTGCAACGGGTAGACGACAGCTATCAGGCGCTCGAAGGATATCCCGACGAGCGTGTATGCCGATATGGTCACCAGGCTCCAGCGAATGTAGTGATATCTGATGAGCTTGCAGTAGAAACGACCTAGGATGGTATCAGGGAGCACTACGGCTATCGGGATGGGAATGGCGAATACTGACGTCAGGAGGTCTGCAACGGCCAGACCCAAGATCAGAATATCCGTGGTGGTTGTGTTCGCCCGTCGGATTCCGAAGACCAGGGCAACCAGAAGATTCCCGACCACGCCGATACTGCTGATGACCAGCTGAAAGATTGTCCAGATGTCCCAGGAGAAGTTCCAGATCCATGCGACCCTCTTTGGCAGGATCGCATCAGTCGGTGTATGTGTGCTCTCGTTCTCGGTAAAGTTTCGCGCATCTCCTGTCGCTATGCTAGCGCCAGTCGTCATCTCCGAAACCAATGCGTCTCTCTCATCGGTGAGGTCTTCGGTGATATCCTCTAGAGGCAGTTCTTGATTCTCGTCCGTGTATGTCATCACCTCGGTTACAAACATGGTCTCCGTTCTGGAAATGGTGCTGGCGTTAAGAGTAGGACGATCACTCGGTTCTGGTGTTGGAATAGCGGCACAGTTGACAGCAAGGACACTTAATATGACCACGTAGATCTTGATGGTTGCCTGGATCAGGAGGGATCCTCTCGATCTCCTGGACTCCATAGCAAACTTGATCCCTTGATGTGCACCAAACGGTTGAGAGCTGTCAGGGAAAGGAAGTAAATGTTATTCTGGAATACGTAGTCAGGTAGGGTGTGAGCTTGATGTCATCATAGCATGTTTATAAGAGGCGGAATTACAAAACAAGTTAAATAACAACGTTCATGTATATCCTGGAAATGCATGGGCCTAACGTGCATTTTTTCCGGGAGTCCAAGGGCATTTGTCCGAATAGCATCCTTTATGGCTCCAACAAAAAAAAGCTGATTTCCCCGAAAATTGGCATATTTTGCCCTTAAATAGCTGATTTTGACCGAATGATGTGATTTGTCCTCCAAACGTAAAGACGTGTAATTTAGTAAAGCGCTTAGAGACAAAATTGTTTCATATTGGGTGCTATATAAATCGCACCTATGATTATTATTGATTCTCTGCCAGGAGCGTGTCCTGTCAAAACAGAAGGCTATCACACACCCTTATGATCGATGATGATGATATAAGTATATGAATGAAGTTTCACATGGTTCACCGTTAGCAGTGGTCCTGGTGCCAAAGGCCACCATAATCGAGTAACCCTAGGGAACGTACGCAAAATGTTACCAGAATTGTGTTTCCTCTTTAGCTGCGTTCCCATTAGAGCGAATTTCCGTGGCGAATTTTTTTTTTCGCAGCGAATTATTTAAAAAATCGCTCAGAGGAGTGATTTTACAAATTCGCTTGCGAATATTCGCCATGTAATATGAATAATATATATGAATAATATATGAATAACACTGATTTGGTCCGTGCGAATGTTCGCGGCGGAAATTCGCTCTAGTCGAAACGATTGGCGAATTTAATTACTTATAGAGCGTGGGTATAAATACGCGTAATATCACTTTATTCGTAATTATCATGACCGTAAAAGTAGTGAAGAAAACAAATCCGGGCAAAATGTTTCCCAGAATCTGGTTTCCTAAATAATTGGAGAATTTAATTAGTTCTAGAGAGTGGGTAAACATGTGTAAGGGATGGTTGAGTATTGGTCAAACTTAACTTTAGTAACAAAAACAGGCACCATTACGGTACAAATTAATAGTTATAACTTCACCATGCTCGAAAAGTATACACAATTACTAACGACTAAGTAAAACCCCTGTTATCATTCAAAAAGAGCCGTTACAACCCAAGAGGGCGCTATTTAAAAACAAATCATTGGTTTTAGCCTTTTTTCATAGAAAATTGTGCATTTAAGGTTTGTTAAAATAATGATACAATAGAGATATCATCAACGAATTTTTAAAAACCTATTCTGACTCTTTTCGAAGTAGTCTTCGAGCATTTTTTGAAATTTTTCTAAAAAGTCTAAATATCGCCCGGTGATTGCCGGTGAAGAACATTTTGAATGAAAATATATTTATGGATATTTCAGCCGTTTCTGAACCGATTTTGATAAAATAAAGTTTATTCTGTCATTAAAATTGTATCTTCTTTCGAATTTGACAGTCAGTTTTCCCCGGAGTTTTTCATTATCTCACAAAAAAATATCGGGGCCACTTCGGGAAATACCAGCAACTTTGTTCACATGTGTGAAACTTGACGAAGCGCTGATTGAATGTGTATTTATGTGATCTGATATGTCCACTGAGTGATGTGTGAATATTTCGTGGTAAATAAATGAAGAACCAAAAGCGAAAATGAAAAGTGATATGTGCTAACTCATTGCACTTACTTCGTACATGGTTGAAAATTTCCCATGGAGAATTTTAAATCCAAACATTTCAATCATGAAATATCTAAATAACGAACGATATACATTCAGAAAACTTTTTACAATGTTACTAGAGTAGATCTCTTTTAAGGCTTCGTTTCAAGAGTGAAGGTATTATAATATAATGGAATGTCTGGGGACAAGTCCAATTTCTTTATCAGTATCCAGAGAGTCGTCTCATTAGTTTTGTGACGCAAGGAAGCCGCATCAGACAATCAGAAACCGAAATCAAAAAATCTGGAGGAACAAGACAAATTTTCTTACCATCTCTGCCCACACAAACATACAAATTAGTTGAGCAGAGCCACATTTAGGTGTACTCTTTGTGTCATTATTCAATCGTTATTAATTCAAAAGTTCAAATCACGATCAGATAGTCGTATTGACTGCAAATTAAAGCATGGGAGCGGAGTTCGAAACATATCGATGCCCCAGGTACAGCACTTTAATGTGTCTTTCAGTAAGACAGTTAATCCACATTGCTGCTCCCCACACAGATACAGTACTGGGCACTTGACATGAATGAGGGTGTGTATAAGGCGAGCGTGCACTGTTAAGTAGCACCTGCTGGAATACTCCTCAGGGAGTGGACAGAGTTCACAATACGTACTAGATTAATTGCGGATAATGAATCCAACGTCCGCGTTAAAAAGAAGAAGACGATGTGTAAATATTTCGTGGTAAATAAATGAAAGTCAAGTGACCAAAAGCGAAAATGAAAAGGGAAAAAGGAGAAGAAGAAGAAGAAGAAGAAGAAGAAGAAGAAGAAGAAGAAGAAGAAGAAGAAGTTTGATCGATTATATATATTTTATCGGAAATAATATCGCTAATGATATTCGTTTGTCTCACAATGTATGGTCAACAAGGAATTTAAAATATCACGACGTTTCGTGTGCCGCTGCAACACTTTGTCAAGTGAAATCATAATGGTTATATTTGGTATCACTTGAAAGGGTGTGTATACCTCTTTAAAATGATACCAAATTCGTAAGCATCACGAGCACGAGGTATGCGCAGTATATTTGAGAATGGGGGAATGTCAGAAGTGAAATGTCACAAAATGCGCCAACAAACTTCAGTTTGAAGGTCTGACACCCATATCACGGTCTTTCTCAAGTTCAAATTCTTTCGACGATGAATATCTTGACAATGAAGTGATACTGTTGAATATGGTATCAGACAAAAACCTGTTTAATTATCTTTCCATTTACACCTCACTTGGAATGATTATGAAAGCCGGGTAGGTACAATTAAGGTGAATATTGGGGAGGATCGACAGCAAAATGTAAACAAAATGCATTTGATTGTGTGAAATTGAAGGCGTTGCATCCAAAAACGACTTTTTGTGGGGATATCTTAGTACTTTACTTTACATAATCATTATGAAATTCAACATCATGTTGAAGCGTGTTAATTTGTCAATAAAAAAATGCCCCATTCATAGTGGTTATGTGATTGAGATGTGTGTAGTACCTCTAAATGTATGGGGCTCAAAATGGCACGTTGCAAGGTCGATGTTCTACCGTTTGATATGTGATAATAAGGGCATACCTACACGGTCAAAGAGGGCGCCAATATGCCAGTTCTGGCCACTTTGCGTACGTTTAGAGAAATGTGATGCATTTTCAATACATCAAGTCTGTGAGTTTCCTGTACTGCGCACTCACATTCAGCATAATCATTACAAATGAGATATCATATTAAAGATAATTTAACGAGCTTTCCGATAGTGCAAAACGTAATGATGATAGAGTTATGATTAATACAACAATATCTTACCGGAATCTTGAAACAAGAAGCCACGGTCTTAAATTCATAGCATTAATAGACCCCCATATCCGGTTTTACTGCACACACCCCAATAGCATAATTATTACAGGTGAGACATAATGTTAAGGAAAAATAAACATGCTTTCACATGATGCTAAATTTACTGATGATTATGCAATGTAAAACCCCAAAACATCTCCTCCAATAGTCGTTTTTCTATGCAACGCCTTCAATTTCACAAAATGAAATGCATTTTGCAACATTTCACTTTCGGCCCTCCCCCATATTCAGCTGTTTCATACTTAAAGTCATACCTGTAAAGTGTCCAAATCCACGACAATTACTTGGAGCTTCCTCGTTTCTCTTCTACCGTGTTGTTTAGCTTATGGTAAGAGAAGAATAAAATAGGGTTTGATTTTTTCAAATGTCCCTTTAGTATGAAGATAATTATCATTGAAAATCATTATTTCTAAAGCGTTAATCAACGCAATTGAAAAAAAGTACAATTGTCTTAGCTGAGAACGTCCGCATGCAGCACCCATGAGAACATTCCGGAGATTGAACTTTGAGCCGAGCGAGTTCAAATTCCATGAATTATGTACTAAGTGTGTAAAAATACACGGGTGCGAATATCTCAAACGGATCATTCATTACTGCGACAAAAGTATGGCAGACCATCAGTATTCGGTGATAAAATATGAACTCAATATTCGTTTTTTTCACTAGGTAAACAGTGTTCGTTTTCTTTCAAACTTTCACAAATCTTTCAATTGTATTTCACAATGATATTGATATAGGATTGAAGTCTCAAATGTCATTTTGTGCAATGTCTGACACTTTACAGGTATCACTTTAACCTGTTAATAAAATTGTTTCGGACATAACCGTATTAAAAAGATAGACACATGGGCTTTAAAATGCTTCCAAATTTGATAAGTTTAAATCATTTGAACACGCTACAATCTTCGATACAACTTTAAAACATTAAAAAATACGACACGAGAGTCAAATTTCCCAACTGAATACTTTCGGCCCATTTTGCGACATTTGACTTCTGACCGTCCTCCATTCTGAAACGCACTACGTATTCCCCGATTTGAAATAAATGACAAATTGTGTACCATTTTAAAGGGAAATAATCATGCATTGCAATGACACTAAAAGTAAAAAATACAATTTGACAATAAGACTGATATAAGCGATCCAAGTTGAGTTTCCGAACTTTTTTTTGAGGGGTTTATATAAAAGGTATATACAAATATGTAGTATAAAGTTTCATACTCACTTTTGTTTTTAGAGTCGAAGCAACGATGAAAGTGCGATCTATCACTCGAGGATAACGGCGAAGAAGATGTCATCCGAGAAGACAGTAAAATCAGTGACTGCTGAACTGCACAAATGTGTTTGTCTTAACAGGCTAGGCAGTTTTGTTAGAAAAGAATTCGCGATAGAAAAGAGTTGACCAATCAAATGAGGCCGAAATTTGCGTCAATGTCGGTCAACCTATCGAAATTATCCAGATTGTCCCGAAAATGTCCCTTACACGCCACCGTTCATTACGTAACATTATGCAAGAGAGATTGTGGAGCGTGCAGGGAGAAAACTGCTTGATGATGCGACATTTGTCGGTATCATACAGTGGGGGCTGTTGTGGGTATCATGGGATGCTTAAAAATGATTCAAAGTTGAACTTAAAGGTGGTATCTCACCGACCTGGAGACTAGTTGGCGACCTGTTGGCGACTCGAGTCTCTTCTGGTTGCGGAGACGTCTCCGCGACGTCGCCGCGACGTCTCCTGGAGACTAGCCGGGTCTCCGGGGAGTCGCGGGGAAATCAAACATGTTCGATTTTTTTTGGAGACTTTTTCCAGTCTCCAGCAGGTCTCGGAGACGTCTCCGCGACGTCTCCATCAGATGCGGCGACGTTGCGGAGGCGTCTCTATCAGTTGCGGCGACGTCGCGGAGATGTCTCCGCGACGTCTCCTGGAGACTAGCCGAGTCTCCGGTGAGTCGCGGGAAAATCAGACATGTTTGATTTTTTGGAGACTTTTTCCAGTCTCCAGCAGGTATCCGCGACGTCTCTGCGACGTCCCCTCGACGTCGCGGAGACCTACTGGAGACCAAGGCGACAAAGAGGAAATAGTCATTTTAGGTGCACCTGAATATGCTGCCATCTACGTTTGGAAACTGTATGGATCGTTAATGCGTCGCAGAGCCTACTTTTGATTTTTTCTGCGACTTGAGAGAGACTATCACTCGCGCATAAAATTTCCGACATGTATAATATACCGACTTATATCCATTAATCTGACCTATAGCCACTAAATCTGACCTATAGCCACTAAATCTGACCTATAGCCACTAATCTGACCTATAGCCACCAAATTAGGGTTAGGGTTAGGGTTTAGGTTAGGGTTATATATCCCCAAACCCGCTGCAAATCAAGCCACTCGCTTTGGCGCAATTGGATGCGTGCTAGCCTGATAATCTAAAGACGCCTAGTTCGATACCCGGTCTTGCCGTCGTTTCTCTTGCGTAAACTCGTACTCGATGTTCGATATTATACAGTTTCCAAACGTAGATCGCAGCATATTCAGGTGCACCTAAAATGACTATATGGGTGTTTTTAGAAGGTGTGGTACAATGACCTATAGAGTCATTTCAGACGAGAGAACAGGTTGTAATTATTATGGCTGACGTAAACTAATGTATCATTAATGAATTCATGGGCTACATTATATAATATATAATGACCTTTGTTCAAACGTTTAAGCTTGTATGAAAGTGCAGCGATCTCCGTGGATTTTTTTATTTTTTTATTTTTTGGACTGGGCAATCTGTGAAATAAATTGGAAATAAAAGTTCGATGTATCATCTTTAGATCTTAACATGTTAAAGGGATCCCGTAACATTGTCAAAATCCTCAAAACTTGCATGGAACTCCGTCGGTTCTCACATACCCCATATTCGTATAACCATGTAGAAACATAGAACAGGTTTTTTTTCTTTCTTCGAATTTCCTTTTCATTAGTTACTAGAAAGATATTTACGATTGAAGTGTTCAGATTTTTAATTATGCACTGGAAAGTTATAACTGTGAGCAAAGTAAGTGCAATGAGTTAGCGAATATCACTTTGCATTTTCGCTCATTACTCGGCCATGTAACCCCGCATCTAACATCCATTTAACGTGAGATTTATACACATTTCTTAGTGGACATATCAGATCACAAAGAATACACATTTTATCAACCATCCATCACGTTTTGCACAATTAAAAGTCAGCAAAGTTACAAAATCCCTTTAATGAAAAAAAAAAACTGTCGTAAAGATTAATTACCGTTTTGCGTCCCTGAAATAATGAAATTGTTTTTATAACGAGCATCAGATGTGTTTGGCGAAAACGAATGCAAAATTAAAGAACTATTTAAATTCACCGCCATGGGCAACATTATATCGGTAATGATTTGTTTGAATCTCATCGCTTTCATGAAAGTGCAGCGATTTCCGTGGAAAGTCTTTTCTTTAGACTTGGCTTTCTGCTGTGAAATAAATTGGAAATAAAAAGTATCCGTACTTTTAAATTTTAAATGCACTGTTTTGTCGATGGCGTAGAAATATTATTAGTGTGTATATGCCTTTGTTACACGTGACCCGATTATACTATATGTAGCGAAATCAACAGAAGGGGGCCAGTCATCTGGTAATTCTACGTGTTAAACTTTCCCTTCTCCATTCTATAAATGCCGAGCGCCTGGCTAGAAGGTAAAAAGTAAAGTACCCTTTAAAAGTCTTTGGTATGACCCAGTCAGGGTTCGAACCCGGGACCTCCCGTGCATGAGGCGGATACTCTAACCGCTATGCCACCATGCGTGCATGGTGACGTATAAAATGACGTCTGTAATCTGCGTTCTTTTGTTTATTATTATTTTGTTTGTAAAATTAAATTTAAAAAGTACATATTTTGTGAGCGCGCCACATAGCTAATAAATCAATAAGAAGAAAAATTAATCAATAGTCCTTTCTAGGACTACCACAGTCCTTTTTAGGACTATCCTAGAAAGAATACCAACAGTCCTTTTCAGGACTCACCAATCCCCCCCCCCCCCCCCTCTTACATGGTTCAACCGTAAACCACACGTATTATCTACACCACCATGGAACCGATACTTGCAAGCAACATTTTTTACTCTTATTTATTAACCGTTTCACTAAAAAGCAAATCACTAAATGTTCAAAATCAACCAACTTATTTCATTACAAGCAAGTTTTTCAGTGTGAGATTCCCCTTTAAGAACGTGGTTGAAACATTTGTAGGTCTTCGGACCATTAACATGATTACGGTACAACGATATAGGCCATATAAATCCGTATTGTAAAGACCTTGTACGCCTACAATCAATTAAAGAAAAGTACTTTCAGAATGTAATCTTAATGGCTAAAACGTGTGTGTTACCATGGAGACTACTATAGTTATCATTCTGTCATGATTAGATGGTATACTGTGTTGACATATGCACAAAATGATGAATTGTTGATACAATGTTTTTTGTTTGTGATCTGATATGTCCACTGAGTAATGTGTGAGAATTTCACGTTAAATGGATGTTATAAATTATGGCCGAGTAATGAGCGAAAATGCAAAGTGATATTCACTAACTCATTGCACTGACTTTGTACACGGTTATGACTATCCTATGGACAGTTAAATAACCGCTAGAGTTTAAAGTTAGTTTTGAGAATTTGAACAACGTTACTAGATCCCTTTAAAGAAATTTTAAACACAATTCACGACGCTTTATAAACATTAAAAAAGCAGACGTTAACAAGAGAGAGAGCGCTGAATCTTAACGAATCGTTTCCTGCAAAATTGTATTTTTTTGTTCTGTCTTAAATGAACAGTATAAAAGTAAAATATCGGAATCAATTTGAAGCTACTCTGGTATAACTCCACTAATAATTTAACCAAAACAATCGAAAAGATAATGAGAAAGTTATTTGACGAATACAGAAAAAAGATTAAGTGTGCCACTCCCCCAATAAAGGCCCGGTCACATATCACCGGATAACGTAAACGGATGCCCGACGGAGAGCAACATTTCCGATTCGTTCGTCTCCGTCTCCGTTCCTTGTCAGGCGATGTACGTTGTTCCATCCGGCGGAAAGTTTTGCGCATGAAGCAACGGAGACGACTTTCACCACCGCATATACAGTAATTTGATTTCGAAAATGTTCTATACGTCTGGCAAGTGGCATCCGTTTACGCTATCCGTTGATATGTGACCTGGGGGGTGTTTCACAAAGATCTAAGATGGTCTTAAATATCATGAAAAGCCATTAGTGTCTTGAAACATTTTTATAAAAGTTATGTTGAAATGCATAAAATATTGATTTAAATCATATATATTTTCTAATTATCAAAGAGATTTCATGAATTTTATGTGAAGATTAAGAATCTCTTTGACAATTAGAATATATATATGATTTGAATCAACATTTTCAACATAACTTGTATCAAACTGTTTCAAGACACTAATGGCTTTCCATAATATTTAAGACCATCTTAGTGCTAAGATCAACTTAGGATCTTTGTGAAACACCCCCCTGGCCTTATTTAAATGTTCCTCCAATCAGCCTGACCACGCTACGCCACTCACAATGGACGATAATAAACAGTTCATTTTAATTTAATTAAGTTCAGGTTAAATTCAATTTAGTTTATTTTAATTTAATTCAGTTCAGTTATTAAACTCAAATTTTGTATATTTCAATTCAATTCAAATCAATATATTTCAGTTTATTTCACCTTAATTCAATTTAGTTCAATTCAATTCAAGTAAACATAAAGTATACACAAATCCATTCAATCAGTTCAAATGCATATAATTCTGCGGAGAATAATAAAATAAAATTGAATTTAATGCAATTCAGCTCGAGTAAATCGAATTAAATTTAATTTAGCTTATTTCAATTCAGTTCACATCAATTCAATTAAAATCAAGTCAGTTTCAATTCAACTAAGTAAATTCAAATCAAATCAATTCAATTCAATCGATCCATTATCAAGTCTATACCCCAAAAAAAGGGTTTGAGAATCACGATAATCAAAACTGCCTTCTAACAAGGAATACAAGCAAGCAGGGAATCAAGAAATGCCCGGCCAGAATATGGCGGCGTGGGCGGAGAGGAGAGATCGGGCCCATGAGTAGTCCAGATTGGACTGTGGGGAATTTTATTTTACCCCTGTTCGCTCCAGCCCGCTAGTAGCTTCAAACCCCACTAATCTGTCTTACCCACTGACCTCTACTAGTAGAGGTCAGTGGTCAGAGGTCAGTGGTCTTACCCCACTAAGAGCACATCGATATAATCGGTGGGAGAGCAGCCAACTCGGGTAGCAGCCATCTAGCGGGCAAGAGCGAACAGGGATATAAAATAAATTCCCCACAGTCCAATCTGGACTAGCCCATGAGTACTCTCCCCTCTCGCAACCCGCAGTCGTGACCCCTTAAGCCCGGCGCAGACAGAGCTGACTCGACCCGATCCGACTGGTTTTCATTCGAGGCCGATTCAACATGTTGAATCGGCTCCGACTAAGCGAAACTGACTCTAGCCAGACTGAAAACCAGTCGGATCGGGTCGAGTCGGCTCTGTCTGCGCCGGGCTTTACTTGGGGAAAACATAAATAAGAGAAAATAGAAAATAATTTGAACTCAGTCCATATTTACGGGGATAATCAATTAGCATAGATACACAAAATACAATTAAGATCATGCTCAAAAGCTCTAGCGTATATACTCTTCAATTCAATTTCAATTTCAACTTAATTCATTTCAACTTCAGATACAATTTGGACGAAGAAACAAAGGATTCAAATATACAAAGAGTATATAAAACGAAAAGAAAAATAACGACATTAGAATATCATTCGAGGGGATAATCCGAGGCTAACGGGGTACCTATTTATGCTTATCCCACGATATATATTCAGTAAACATTATGAAGGGATTAGGGCCATTTACATATATATTGACTTTAAAACAACGACTACAATTAGCCGGGGACAAGGGCTATATTTAAAGGCATTTGTCTTGCTAGGTGTATGCAATTTTAATCTTTAACCCTTAAAGAACTGGGCCATATCGACCCCAGCTCCACGAATTTCCTTATCGCTTGGCAATTACCCTCAGCTACGATTCGGGTACTAGTTAGTCATTTCGAGCCCACCTCGGTAATATATTTGACTATCACAAGAAGCACATTCGTTAGTTGTATACTAACAAGGGCAATCACGTGACTAGAACGTGTGCGCCAAAGAGAACTGCACAAATTTGTTCGCGTGTGTATTTTGCAAAATCACATGATCTATGGGACGAGCGCGTAACGCACTTTTAGTGTTAGTTTTTACTAACAAGCCCATGCAGTCACGTGATTGTAAGTGCTGTCCAAAACTATCGTATGTCATATGCAATGGTAAAACGATCGTATGAGGGATATAATGTCGATTTATTTATAATGTCGATAAGCTACGCTTCGGGTAATAGTAATTTCGAGCCCACCTCGGTATATAATAGATATGACTATCAGAATAAGCCCATTCGCTAGTTGTATATATATAAATAGATACAATATTAATTATTGTGTCTCATTCTGGGGTGCATTCGAACTGCCTGGCCTGTTGAGACTAACACATTTCTGCAGTTCAGCAATCACTGTTTTTACTTTTCTCGGATGTCAACTTCTTCGCCGTGATCCTTGAGCGATAGATCACATTTTCATCGTTGCTTCGACTAAAAAAGTGAGAATGAAACTGTTTACTCTACATTTTTATTTTATATCTCTACATTTGTGTTTAAATTAGATTTTAATTTCTGGGGTATGTAGTTGTTTGTTATTGTCATCCCTCCGCGCCTATACGCACAAAAAAAAGAAGGGTCAATATTACTGTACACCTATATACAGGGTGCCCCCCCCCCGAAGAAGAACAAAACCGGAACGGGGTACTTGCCATAATAAAAACGCATGATGACTAGGTTCGCGGGATAGGGCATCTTTTACAAAGAAAAATGATACCAAAACAGTAATTCTGGTCGAGTAGTTTTTGTTTTATATAGGACCATGTCAGGTTCAATTTGTGCCAATTTTTACCAAGTCAGCGCCTGATAAATTGCACTTACTGCCCGTCATAGCATAGAAAAACGAACAATACGCGCGCCATTGTTAATGTGCATTCAGGTGTGTGCCGATAGAATGGGCATAGTTGTTTGATACTATGACGGGCACGGGCTATCACAAGCACCCTCACAATGTTACGGTTAATTATATTCCTAGCGGGAGCGTGTAAAGTATCTTGTTTGGTCGACCAGTCATTCACACTTCGTAATTATACATCGTTCAGACCATGGTCCCGTTGCAGAAAGACATACAATCGATTGCAAAGTTGCAATTAATTGGAAGTCCGAAAATTTGCGCATTTTAACCAATCAGATGTGCGCATTTGGTTACAAGATCGGACTTACAATTAATTGCAACTTTACAATCGATTGCATCTCTTTCTGCAACGGGCCCCCATGTATCCGTACAGCATTTTACAACATTTTTCATACAAAATGATGCATGTGATGTTTTGTTGAAATACTGATTTAATAGAGAGATCATCAACAACTATTTTAAAAGCTCTTTTGAAAAAGTGTAAGCATTTTTTTAATAAATAAAAAAATCATCGAATATATCTGGGCCCAAGATTTATTACGATCGGATATATTTATTGATATTTCAGCCGTTTCTGAACTGATTTTGATCAAATAAAGTTTATTCTGCCATTAAAATTGTATGCTCTTTCAATACACTCAGCATTTCATTATCTCACAAACAAATTTCGTGCAGCGCCCTCTATACCAAAACTGAACTACCCCTTTAAACAATATAAACATTCCACGAATTAATCCTTTATAATTCATGACATTATTTTAAACACTTCGATATCCTGCCAACAAAAGAAATTTGCATTAAAACAATGCGTTATGAGGCTTATTTTAAAACAATAGAGTAATTATATCCATCAGATTAATCATTAATCCATATTGCATTAATCCAACTTTCATATTTCATATCCATAATTCATATTTTTATGAAATATGAATGTAATATTTCTTTTTCAAATCACATCATTCGGTTAAAATAAACTATTTTAGGACAAAATATTCGGGAAATAATTTTTTTGGGTTGAGCTATGAAGGATGAAATTCGGAAAAATGCTCTCGGACTCCTGGGGGAAAAAGTGCACGTTAGGCCCATGCATTTCAAGGATATAAACGTAATTATTCAACTTGTATTGTAATTCCGCCTCTTACATGTCTTATAAACAAGCTATAATGACTTCAAGCTCATACCCTACCTGACTACTTATTCCATGATAACATTTACCTACTTTCCCTGACAGCTCTCAACCGTTTGGTGCACATCAAGGGATCAAGTTTGCTATGGAGTCCATGAGATCGAGAGGATCCCTCCTGATCCAGGCAACCATCATCATGGTCATATTAAGTGTCCTTGCTGTCAACTGTGCCGCTATTCCAACACCAGAACCGAGTGATCGTCCTACTCTTAACGCCAGCACCATTTCCAGAACGGAGACCATGTTTGTAACCGAGTTGATGACATACACGGACGAGAATCAAGAAGTGCATCTAGAGGATATCACCGAAGACCCCGCCGATGAGAGAGGCGCACTGGTTTCGGAGATGACGACTGGTGCTAGCATAGCGACAGGAGATGCGCGAAATTTCACCGAGAACGAGAGCACACAAACACCGACTGATGCGATCTTGCCAAAGAGGGTCGAATGGATCTGGAACTTTTCCTGGGACATCTGGACAATCTTTCAGCTGGTCATCAGCAGTATCGGCGTGGTCGGGAATCTTCTGGTTGTCCTGGTCTTCGGAATCCGACGGGCGAACACGAACACCACGGATATTCTGATCTTGGGTCTGGCTGTTGCAGACCTCCTGACGTCCGTATTCGCCATTCCCATCCCGGAAGCCGTCGTGCAACCTGATACCACCTTCGGTCGTTTCTACTGCAAGGTCATCAGATATCACTACATTCGCTGGAGCCTGGTGACCATATCGGCATACACGCTCGTCGGGATATCATTCGAGCGTCTGCTGGCTGTCGTCTACCCGTTGCGCACCCGTTCAACCATCACCAAGAAGCGTGTCTACACTTTCCTGGTGGTTATCTGGGTGCTGTCCTTCGCCGCTTGCTCCTACTACTTTACCAACTCAATCCAGAACAACTACTGCGCCGTCTTCGACTTCAACTACACCACCTTCGGCATCGTGCTAATGATCATGATCGTGCTCCGCCTTGTCACACCGATCCTGCTGATGCTGGTCTCGCAGATCATCATCGTTGTGTCCCTCCATCGCCAATCCAAGCGCATGGCAGGCGTCTTTTCTGGGCCAGAGGCATCCAAGTCTCGCCACATCGTCGCCAGAAACCACGTCGTCAAGATCACCCTCGCCATCATCATCGTCTTCATCGTCTCTTTTTTTCCCTCGGGGGTCGTCCGCACCATTTTCAGCCATATCTACCTGGCCACGAAGAGTCCAATTCCTCTGCGCACTGCTGCGCGGCAAATGGCATTTTATTCCTGCCATACCTTAACCCTGATCAATTCATCCATCAATCCCTTCATATACGCAGTGGGCTATCCGAAATTTCGAAAGGCCGTGGTCGATATCTTTACGGGAGCCTCTCGCAAAGGCATGCCCTTGTTTGGGCAGTTGAATGGACCTTGACAAATATTAAGCCTAAATAACAATAATGGCAAAGGCCCCACAAAATTAAAACTACGCTGTTATCACTTACCATGTAAAATAATGTATCATAACTTATCTGTTAAAGGGAGTGTCCGACGTTTGCAAGCCAAATTTCAAAAGTTGCGAGGTTATTGTCTTATATGAAAGAAAATGTCAGTTAACAGCTTGCCTGAAAAAATAGGGCTTGAAATCTCCTTTTCGTGGAGTTATAGACCTCAAAATAATAAAAGCGACAGAACGTCGTTTTTTATTTTATTGCATTATGGGTCTTCGCCAGTGCAAAATTTCGCTCACGATAGCTGCCGGCGCATTGCAACGAGCCCCCGTGGCTGTGCGTGAACCGGGCACAGATTGTGATCGAACAACGGCGAAAGCGAATACTAAACACAATAACTAAGTCTCTTAAAAATGTCATTGTTTATTCTCCATTTTCGAAAACTTGTTCTTGGCATACCTTTAAAAAATGTTGTCTATACAATACCTTTACACGAATAAGTACAATATTGTTGTAATATTATGCTAAATCAGTTAAACACATTTATTGGCTGATATAAAGTTCGATGTAGGGATGATTTCTTCACATTCGTGTTCTATTCGCAGAATCCAAATTACAGGGCTGTTCGATATGAAATTGTATGTGGGTGTTACATTCATCCTTATCCGTCTACTGGAAACTGTTCAGACGATTTTGTAAAAGGCGGACACTCCCTTTAATGTACACTTTTTTGACAAAAGTCGCCTTTAAATTGATTATCATCATCATCAAGTGCCGTCCCTTAGAAAGGGGTTGGCGGCTATGCACCTCCATCTGCTTCTGTCCCAAACACAATTATATTATAAACACATATTATATTATAAACACAATTATATGAGCAATCAAATGTTGAGAAAAAAACCCCCTTTCAATTCAACCGCATGTTCGCTGCGTGGAAAAGATATGACACCTATGCAGCCACATGCGCGCCTCTTTTGAACGAGCATGTAGCCCATGTACATAATACAGGGTGGCCCAGAAATAACGGAACGGGGTGCTTGCTATAATGAAGACACATGATGCCCGTCATAGCAACTAGTAACGTTCAATTCGTGCGCCATTGTTAGTACCCCTTCTTCTCTATACACAGCTGAACGCACACTCACAATGATGGCGCACGGTTGATCGTTACTCGATGCAGTATGGCGGGCATCATGAGTCTTTAGGTATGGCAAGTACCCCGTTCCGTTATTTGTGGGCCACCCTGTATAGACGGCGAAGACGGCCAAACAAGCTGTGAAATTTCGGCCTAATCTTAGCGGGGCGCATGGAACTTTCAACTGATATTTCTGCATCTTATGATACCAGGGTTCGGATATCAATTAGTTTGGCCAATATAGATTTTGTCGGTAACTTTCCCAATGCTGATATTTGGCTTTAAAGGTAGTTCAGATTCGTCAAATCAGATGCGCGGCGCCATCTTAAGTACACGTTGCGCACGGTGCGTAATGCACGTTAGCTCAGTGTCATGCGGTGCGCGCAAACTAACCCAGTTCAAAATGGCGACCCGCTGTGTAGCATCCCCACGCTTGATGCCCTTTAAAAGTGTCTTGCTCGGGGATGGAGACGACGGTGCGCACATTCGTAACTAGGCTAGTTGGTGCGCACTACACGACCAGCACTGACTCAGTAGGCCCGTTCTCACTGGCGCAAATAATCGCGATGCAAATTTCGAAATTTGTTGCCGTGTGGACATACAATATTGAAAATAATCGCGATGAGGATCGCGATGTAAATCACGGTAAGTTCTGCGATTTTTCAGAAATCATCGCGATTATTTAGATTTATCGTGATTATTTGGCGCGCGCTGTGTGTGTGAACGGTCAACAGAAAAATAATTTCGAAATTCTGATCGCGCTAATTAAGCCAGTGACAACGGGTCTAGTGTGTACTTCACACTGTGCGCAAGGTCTTCGCAAGATGGCAGTGCGCGTTTGATTTACAAAGTTGTCCAGAATCATTCGCCAGTAATATTCCGTTTAGATTCGATATTGATGTCCACATGGCTACCTTGGTCGAAATTTGAAAGGTAGTAACTATTATACGATCGTTTAAATAATGTATGTCTGATCTTAATGTTAAAGGGGTAGTGCAGTTTTGGTAAGGATGTAGGGGATTGATCGCGATCGGTATCGTGATCGGATTAGTGGTGTATCGGGACTCTGAGTTCCGGGTTGTTTGTTTGCACATGTTCTGCCAAGTCGGCGAAATAAAGTTTCTTTTTAATCCGGAATTCTTTGTCACCGTCATTATTCCTGTTTGTGGATCTCCGACCCTTACATTGGCGCTGCGAGCAGGGTTATTTTCGCTAAGGATGTCGATGACGTTTTTGTGTATTTTGATCGGAAATTCAGCTCTCTGAATATTTTTGTTGGTCCAGTGTCATTACACTGTGGACGGAGTTTTTATGCCCGATGTATTGAAGCCTATGGAAGCCGACGTCGTTCGAGTTCGCGCTGCACAGTCACAGGCGAACAGACGTTGATTGTTATGATCGGCGTATTTTGAGAATGTTACTTGTTCGTTTTATTATATGAATAATTACTCTTGTTTATAGAGTGAGTTGTGTCTGAGAGTGAGAAGAGTGACATATTGTTGATATTTTGAGTCTTTTTTCTTGAAGATTCGATGTGTTTTTTGTAGATTTGGAAGTTTAATTATACTTTCAGTTTCATTAAAGTTAAATTTGTATAAAGACATTAAATAAATTAATAATATACATTTTGTAGGCTTGATGAAACTTGGTACACATAAGAATGTAAAATCCTGTATATTTATACAATTTGATTCTGAACAAGTAACTTAAATTAATCCAACCATACATATAATTAAGTTTAGTCTTAGGATAGACTAAATTTTAATTGCAGATTTTGGTGTTGTTAATTGGAACAGTTTGAGTCCATTTTGAAATTGTGGTCTGTCGATGGAATGACATAAACACACACATTATTGAGAACAAGTACAAGATACATACTAAAATTAATCCACTTGCACTCATTGGTTTTAGCCCTAACTGTATAAATTAATCCATTTATACACGTATGTAAATTTTAAATTTGGTGTTCATTGGTCATACAATCATACTATAAATCATGGCTCACCGCTCGGTGTATCTAGGCAGATTCACTGCAGAATACATTAGTCGGTTATGTGAATTGAACAACATAGATACTCAAGAGATGAGAACGAAAGCGGAACGTATTGAGTGTTTGGTTGACTTACCTCAACTGGTAGAAGAGGAGATGCGGGTGCCTGAACAGCCTCAGGTGACGGCAATGGACCTCGTTGAAGTTCTGAAACAGTTGGAGCTGTCAAGAAGACAGGAGACTGAACAAATCTGCAGTTCGTTCATTAAAGCTACCGTCACAAAAGAGCAGCAGCATCGGCCTACTGAATTGCATGGACTACATAAACTAAGTACGGACGATGATATTTCTTGCTATCTCAGCACCTTCGAAAGGGTTGCCAGCGCGGCAGGCAGAGGCAAATCGGAATGGTCCCTTCTGCTCGAACCCTACCTGACCGGAAAGGCGCAACAGGCGTTTCATGCTCTAAGCACGAGAGAGCGGTTAGACTACGAAGAAGTAGTGCGGGCTATCCGACGTCGTTATAATCTCACGCCTGATGCGTACCGAGAGAGATTCAGATCAGACTCGAAACATGCAGATGAGACGTTTGAAGAATATGGCCATCGCCTACAGGAAAGCTTCTTGCGGTGGGTAGAGATCTCAGAGAGTTCGGCGGAAATCCCAGATGTGAAGCGAGGCTTCAATCTGATAATGATGGACCAGTTTCTGAGTACGATTTCAGATGAAGCCCTGCGCCTCAAACTGCGGGAAAGTAGATCACCTACCCTCCTTGACCTTGCATGTCTGGCAGACGAGTTGGTCCTGCACCGCAAGGCGAATGCGTCAGCTTCGGGTGGGGAAGGACATGCGTCGCAGAAGAAGACTCCTCCTGGAAGCCCTCCTCGGGGAAGACGGGCATTCAACGCCAGCTGCTATCGGTGCGGACAGTTGGGGCACAGAGTAGCCGATTGCCCGATGCCGCCTACTCCGCCCTACCCTTCAAATCCTCCCCCGAATCCCCCTTTCCAATATCCGAATCGTCCCCCAGGGCTAGAGCTACATGCACCACCGAACGCGGCCTACTTTGTCGCACCGCAGGTGGTGAGGACGCCAGCAATTGAAGTGGCTATTCAAGGAGACCAGAAGGTTGAAGTTGTCCAAGCTCTGGTGGACACTGGGGCCAGCGTGTCCCTTGTGACAGCAGATTTCTGTAGGAAACTGTCGGTTGTTCCTGCGGAACTAGATGGCAACCGGATGCTGAGGATGGTGGACGGCACCGAGCTCCGATCTGAAGGTGGACTACACGCGAGGGTGAAGATCGGTGATAGACTGGTAGAGACGGCTTTCCAAGTAGTGCGCGACCTGCCAGCAGAGGTGATGTTGGGCGTCGATTTTGCTGTACAAGTTGGGCTGGTGCTCGATTTTAGTACTGGTTTCTTTTGCACACGGTGAACTTTAAGGTAGATTGAGAAGCGTGCCAGGGACGCGAGGACAGTGGGGCACATGTGTGCATTATAACTCTTTCTTTTGTGCCTTGGACTGGCTTTAAGATAATTAATTTGAATGAATGCAGTAGTTAAGATAAAAAAAGAAAAGGAGTAGTTATTTCATGTGTTGAGTATTTACAACAGAGGGGTCTCTGTTGTGTTTTGAAAATGTTGTCATGTTAGATCATTAGTTGATTTGATCTTTTATTAAGCGGTAACAGATTGTGATGTCAAAGCATGTTTGGCACTTAAGGATTTTTATGATATAAATTGTTTGTAAGTGATTATACCTTATGAAGGGTTCTTTGTAATGTTTACATGTATAAAAATGTTTTGTTCCTTATGATGCTGTGCTCACATTCTGATTCTAAGGTATTTTATGATTTACATGGTCTTTGTGCATGCAAGTTTTGTGTGCATTGATTATTTAGCCTGAGATTGATAATGACATATTGGTATGTTCTTATGTATAAGGGAGTTGTTGAAACATAATTTGTGCTGTACATGTTGTTGACGTGTATTTTGTGTTAAAATATAGTGATAGGAGCTGGTGCACCTGTTTTGAGAGATAGTAGATATTCATGGATGTTATTTTGTGTGCCCAGTCTTTAGTTTTATGACATGCTGGACTGAGTATCATTGCTAAAATAGGTATTTTGTACATGTACAATCGTATTTCTTTTGTAGTCAGGAGCTATTACACTTTATTGCTATTTTGTTTTGAATGCGCATGAATTGTTGTAGTTTTGTATAAAATAGGTATGCCATTATTTTGTTTGCCAGATGCGATTCATTCTGTAAGTGGCACCTTTTCGCCTAGGAGAGAACCAGTATGTTTATTGAGCACTAGATTATTACTTGTTGTTGTTTGATACAGTGTAGACCACTTTTGTATTACTTGAAGCTTGTGATGTTAGTTTTAAGCATTTGTTATGTATACATGTCGTAATTTTAAGTTGTTAACTTTGAAAAACACCCATGGGATGTTTTGCGGGGGGGGGAATGTAGGGGATTGATCGCGATCGGTATCGTGATCGGATTAGTGGTGTATCGGGACTCTGAGTTCCGGGTTGTTTGTTTGCACATGTTCTGCCAAGTCGGCGAAATAAAGTTTCTTTTTAATCCGGAATTCTTTGTCACCGTCATTATTCCTGTTTGTGGATCTCCGACCCTTACAAGGATACACACAATACAATTAAGATCATGGTCCAAATGTCTAACGTAATCTTCAATTAAATTTAAATTTCTTCTTCAGTTACAATTTACACGTTAAAACAAAGGATTCAAACATACAAAGAGTATATAAAACGAAAAGAAAAATATCGGCATGAGAATATAATTTGAGGGGATAATCCGAGGCTAAAAGGCTACCTATTTATGCTTATCCCACGATATATATTCAGTAAACATTATTAGGGCCATTTACATATATATTGCAACGACTACAAATAGCCGGGGGCAAGGGCTATAGTTTAAAGCATTTGTCTTGCTGGGTGTGCGACTTTGTTATATTTTTAGCCGGGGCTATAAAGACCCCCGCTCCGCGATTTTCCTAATCGCACGGCGACGCGTAATGCTACAGTCACAAATGGTCCGGGCGCCGTACGATTTTTCTCCCTACGGCGGATTTTCTATATACGATTTTGGGAAATCGTGATATCGTACGATGTCTGTGGTAGTTTAGAGTAGCAGTCACATATTCTCCGGGCCCCGTATACGATGACCTAAGCAAACAAAAGAAACTAACGGCTTTCCATAATAGTAAGGTAAAGAGTGAAGAGTTAAGTTCAACTTTGAATCATTTTTAAGCATCCCATGATACCCATAACAGCGCACGCCCCCCCCCCCCCCCCCCGCCGGCGAATTTCTTTTTCCCCAAACAGGTTTGCACATCCTTGTGAATTAGGGACTTGGTCAGAGACCACGCATACCCGAAATTTCCGACTTGTATAAATTCGATCATTAATTTTAGTTGAGTGCCATAAAAATAGCAAATACAAAAAACATTGAACCAAGGTATAGACCGGCAGCCCAGAGGTCTTTTGTGCATCGAAAAGCGTACTGATTGTCGAACATATGAATATTTAGAGGAGAATGTAACAAATCCAAAAATATGAGTCTCCCGGGGTGTACCCGTGGATAAAGGGGTCATTTGCGCCTCCAAAGATTGACCCCTGGGGATTGTCCGATGCTTCTATTTGTTTGCGAATGTACCGTGTTCAACATCGCTCACGGCGGGTAGAGCGAAACAGATAACAAAAGGATCACTGATGCGTATCTGGCAATTTTACGTTGCCTGTTTTGAAAGACGAAATACACGTTGATGCATTGGGGATTATATCCAAAACCTCTTGCAACTTAACAAATATGTCTTACAGATTACAGAATACATATTGATAGCACGTTTGAATATGCAAAGGCCATATAAATACATTTGAATGAACCCCATCACCAAAACAAGATCACACAGGGCTTCCACTTACAAATTAATTTTCAGACATTACATAAACACCCGTCTCGAAAATAGCCGAATGCAGAGGAACCATTATGAGCGCATGGCATAGCGACAGGGCACATACAAACCCACACACACATTCACCTATGGTCATGCGTCACGAGGTCGCCTCATTTTGCGTTACAAGCCGATTTGAGATCCTGCGAGAGAATGTCTATTGTCCTTTACATGCAGCTATGGCGCCAATACACACATAAAACTGACCTTTACGTCTGGTTTTGTGCAGCGATCGTGTCGTATGGGTTCATTTATAACATTTACGTACGGTAATACAATTTCTGAAAGTGGAAGGTCATTTTTTATTAAACAAATTTGACGAGTCGATCTTCAACATTCAGAGGCAACTGTAGGGTAGTTTAACGGATGAGATTTGTATCCAATATGTATTCTGTAATCTGTAAGACATAATGTGTTAAGTTGCAAGAGGTTTTGGATATAATCCCCAATGCATCAACGTGTATTTCGTCTTTGAAAACAGGCAACGTAAAATTGCCAGATACGCATCAGTGATCATTTTGTTATCTGTTTCGCTCTCCCCGCAGTCAGCGATGTTGAACACGGTACATTTCCAAACAAATAGAAGCATCGGACAATCCCCAGGGGTCAAACTCTGGAGGCGCAAAGGACCCCTTTATCCACGGGTACATCCCGGTAGACTCATATTTTTGGATTTGTTACATTCTCCTCTAAATATTCAAATGTTCAACAATCAGTACGCTTTTCGATGCACAAAAGACCTCTGGGCTGCCGGTCTATATTCGAACCAGGGATCTCTAGCATATCAGTTAAACTCTCTACCCACTGAGCTATCTCAAGTTCGCTTGGTTGGTATTGGTTTTTAGGGGTATATATACCCTAACATTAACCCTTACCCTAACCCTAATGTTAGTGGCTATAGGTCAGATTTAGTGGCTATAGGTCAGATTTAGTGGCTATAGGTCAGATTTAGTGGCTATAGGTCAGATCTAGTGGCTATAGGTCAGATTTAGTGGCTATAAGTCTATTTATAACTCGAATTGAATACGCGCGCTTTGGTCTCCATTCAAGTCGCCCGATTCCAATTAAACGGGCATAATTATCTTATGCGTTATTGCCATAGCAAACCTGTACCCCTCGTACGCCTATGGGCCTGGTCACATATCACCGTATAGCGTAAACGGACGCCCGACGGAAAGCAACATTTCAATCCGTTCATATGCCGTTCTTGCTAGGGGATGTACGTTGTTCTATCTGACGGAATGTTTTGTACATGAAGCACCGGATAATTTAACGGGCGTCTCGTAAAGGGGCCGTCACAAATCACAAACGGAGCCCGCCCGACTTCTCTCCGAGCTCAAAAGGGCATTTTCGCCAGGACTACGGCCGGTGTTCGCGCGAATACTGCGGGCTCCGCCCTGTTTTTCAGGGTTCGGCCGATGTCCGCAGGGCACCGAAACCTGCTCCCAAATCAGCGATTTTTAATCGCCGAATTTTGAGGTCGCAGAGCTCGTAAAAAGGTCGCCCGTAGATCGCCCGTTGGTCGCTCGGGCATCGGCAAACATTCGGTCGATATTCGGGCGACAATCCGAAAACTTTAGACCATTTTAGGCTTTAAAATTCGGACGGACACAGCAGAGCTGCGCGACCGCCGCACGGCCTCCTTGCGATACTTGACCGACCTACTCCCGTATCCCGCGCGACTTGTACAAAGTCAGGCGTGCTTCGAACGCGATCCGTGCTGGTGCCGGGCTGCCGTCGGGCGGCCGTCGGGCGGCTTCTACGGGCCCCGGTCGATTTATAATCACTTATGTTCAACGGGCGCCTCCCGAGCCCCGTCCAATATGTGACAGCGTAGATGTCAAGCGAAAAATACGTTCGACTCCCTGGCGGATTTAAAATTCGGCGACTCTCTACTCGGGCGATCTACAAATTCGGCCGGAGTCCGTTTGATTTGTGACGCAGGCTTTAACGATATCCGGTCATATGTGACCAAGCATTATTGTTACAAATGTCAAGGACGTCCACGCCCCGTCCACGACACAATCAGCGGTCGCTTCTCCCACACCCCCACTGTATGATACCGACAAATGTCGCATCATCAAGCAGTCTTCTCCCTGCACGCGCCACAATCTGTCTTGCATAATGTTACGTAATGAACGGTGGTGTGAAAGGGACATTTTCGGGACAATCTGAATAATTTCGAAAGGTTAACCGACATTGATGCAAATTTCGGCCTCATTAATTGGTCAATTGTCTAAGTGCCGCGATTTTGTACTTCACAATTTGTACGTGACAATTTATTTAAATTACAATCATAATAATGCCGGTGTTGGTTATGACGTGCGCCAGGCTTCCTTTAGAAGAAGAAAAAACAAAAAACAAACAGGGAACTTCTCTTCAATAGTAATTATTTTCACTCTATATACGTAAATACGTGATGTCCGTCTCTTCGACATAAGATAACCCTCAGTATTATATAGATGGTAAATCGGATCATATTGACAACGAATATCAATTTGAAAACTTTCTGCTTCAAGCTTCCGCCTACACAATCTGTCTTTTATCAATCTGACATTATGATGATCAAAACTGCCTAGCCTGTTAAGACTAACACATTTCTGCAGTTCAGCAGTCACTGATTTTACTTCTTCGCCGTTATTCTCGAGTGACAGATCGCACTTTCATCGTTGCTTCGACTCTGAAAAAAAAAGTGAGTATGAAACTATCTATACTACATATTTGTATATACCTATGTTTTTGTTCTTCTTTTTCTTTTCTTTTTTTCTTCTTCTTCTTCTTCTTCTTCTTCTTTCTTCTTTCTTCTTCTTTCTTCTTCTCTCTTCTCTTCTTCTTCTTCTTCTTCTTCTTCTTCTTCTTCTTCTTCTTCCTTCTTCTCTTCTTCTTCTTCTTCTTCTCTTCTTCTTCTTCTTTTCTTTTTCTTCTTCTTTTTCTTCCTCTTCTTCTTCTTCTCCTTCTTCCTTTCTTTTTCTCCTTTCTTTGATGTAGAAGTCTATATAATACTTATTGTATTTGATCATGGAATCAAAATCATCAGAAACACGCATCCCCCTCAAAAAATCAGAAAGAAAACAAAAACCTCCCAGTATACATTTGAGTTGCAACCACCTTTCTGAATTTCAGCCAATCCGTTTTGATTTCCATTCTGGGCAAATTGTCTTCACGTCTTATTAACTTTACTCTAATTCCAAGTCTCTTATTTGAACTCATGATTTCAAGTTCGTCGCTTCTCTTCCTACGATACGTTAAAGGGATCTAGTAACATTGTCCAAATCCTCAAAACTTATAACTTGGAACTCTAGCGGTTCTCTCTGTCATACCTTTTTGCATTCGTATTTTCAATAGAAGCATGCGACAGGATTTGGTTTTTCGAATTTACCTTCGTTAAAATGATATTTATGATTGAAGTGTTCGGATTTTTAAATATCCACTGGAGAGTCATAATCGTGTTCAATGTCAGATGCAGAGAATAGTGCATAACACTTTGCATTTTTGCTCATTACTCGGTCTATATATAACATCCATTTAACGTGAATTTTCACACATTACTCGATAGACATATCATATCACAGACTAACACTTGTATCAACCATTCATCACTTTTTGCACATGTCCAACAAAGTATACTAGATCCCTTTAAAAAGTAATTCATGGTGAGATGATGTATCTCAGCATGGACACTATACTACGGTCCATGATAATAGTATTGATTTATCACGCATCACTATGGATTGATTCAAAGTGAATTTGAAGTGCCCCAACCATTTGACAAACCACTTATGATCATGTTTGTCTTCTTCTTCTTCTTCTTCTTCTTCTTCTTCTTCTTCTTCTTCTTCTTCTTCTTCTTCTTCTTCTTCTTCTTCTTCTTCTTCTTCTTCTTCTTCTTCTTCTTCTTCTTCTTCTTCTTCTTCTTCTTCTTCTTCTTCTTCTTCTTCTTCTTCTTCTTCTTCTTCTTCTTCTTCTTCTTCTTCTTCTTCTTCTTCTTCTTCTTCTTCTTCTTCTTCTTCTTCTTCACTTTTTTATTTTCGTTTTTGGCCAGTGACTTTCATTTATTTACCACGAAATATTTACACATCACTCACCTCGTCTTCTACTTGTTTTTAACGTGGACGTTGGATTCACATCCGCAATTAATCTAGCACGTATTGTGCACTCTGTCCACTCCCTGAGGAGTATTCCAGCAGGTGCTACTTAACCTAACAGTGCACTCTCGCCTTTTACACACCATCATTCATGTCAAGTGCCCATTACTGTATCTGTGTGGGGAGCAGCAATGTGGATTAAGTGTCTTACTGAAAGACACATTAAAGTGCTGTACCTGGGGCATCGATATGTTTCGAACTCCGCTCCCATGCTTTAATTTGCAGTCAATACGACTATCTGATCGTGATTTGAACTTTTGAATTAATAACGATTGAATAATGACAAGAGTACACCTAAATGTGGCTCTGCTCAACTAATTTGTATGTTTGTGTGGGCAGAGATGGTAAGAAAATTTGTCTTGTTCCTCCAGATTTTCTGATTTCGGTTTCTGATTGTCTGATGCGGCTTCCTTGCGTCACAAAACTAATGAGACGACTCTCTGGATACTAATAAAGAAATTGGTACTTGTCCCCAGGCATTCCATTATATTATAATACTTTCACTCTTAAAACGAAACCTTATAATAGATCTAGTAACATTGTTAAAAAAAAACAAAAAACAACTCCGTTATATCAACAACATGGAATGGTTTCAGTTTTCTGAATGTATACTCCGCACAAAAAAGACTTTGAAGATCTTTGGACTACGGTATAATTCTTGAGAAGAATTTATACCAAGTTTCATGCTGAAATAAGGGCACAAACTGTAGTTTCGACGAATAAACCTTAGCCATGGAATTCCCCATTTTGTTACATCTGGATGAACATAAAACCTACAACGTTCACAATTTGTCTTCATTTGTAATGAAATAATTATGCCATGTCATGAATATAGCGTTTATATCATGCTTGTCAACATTTAAATGGTTGAATGGATGTTCCATTTTTGCTATTTTTGAAAACAGACCTTGCGGTGGTTAATTGACCGTGCCAAGTCATGCATTCATGATTTTTCCTGGATTCTATGCTAATATCGAAGAGGGTAATATTATCTTTAATTTGATATCCAATAACGTATATATTATCGTTAACAAATATGAGATATGTTGTCTTAAATAAGTGTGCTGCTTATTTTTGTGCGGAGTATATATCGTTCGTTATTTAGATATTTCATGATTGAAGTGTTTGGATTTAAAATTATTCATGGGAGATTTTTCAACCATGTACGAAGTAAGTGCAATGGGTTAGCACATATCACTTTTCATTTTCGCTTTTGGCCATTCATTTATTTACCACGAAATATTCACACATCACTCAGCTGCATGCAATAGTGGACATATCAGATCACATAAATACACATTCAATCAACGCTTCGTCAGTTTATGCACATGTCAACAAAGTTACTAGATCTCTCAAACGATGATGATGTTAAGAAAGTGATATTACACATATTTACCCACTCTCTATAACTAATTAAATTCTCTAATTATTTAGGAAACCCGATTCTGGGAAACATTTTTGCCCGGATTTGTTTTCTTCACTATATTTACGGTCATGATAATTACGAAGAGAGTGATATTACGCATATTTATCCACGCTCTATAATTAATTAAATTCACCAATTATAGAGGAACACAATTCTGGTTACATTTTGCGTACGTTCCCACCGTATAGACTTGTGTGTTGTATATCCTAATTCATTGGTGGGCGATACAAGAGTTTCTTGTGACCAAACTCGATTCCTGGTGGCCTTTGGCACCAGGACCACTGCTAACGGTGAGCCATGTGAAACTTCATTCATATACTTATATCATCATCATCGAACATAAGGGCTAGGGTGATAGCCTTCCGGGAGTTATGACAGGACACACTCCGGGCAGAGAATGAATAATAATCATAGGTGCGATTTACATAGCGCCCAGTATGAACAATTTGGTCTCTAAGCGCTTTACTAAATTACACTTACATTTGGAGGACAAAACACATCATTCGGTCAAAATCAGCTATTTAAGGGCAAAATAGGCCAATTTTCGGGGAAATCAGCTATTTTTTGTTGGAGCCCACGTTAGGCCCATGCATTTCCATGATATACATGAACGTTGTTATTTAACTTGTTTTGTAATTCCGTCTCTTATAAACATGCTATGATGACATCAAGCTCACACCCTACCTGACCACGTATTCCAGAATAACATTTACCTCCTTTCCCTGACAGCTGTCAACCGTTTGGTGCACATCAAGGGATCAAGTTTGCGATGGAGTCCAGGAGATCGAGAGGATCCCTCCTGATCCAGGCAACCATCAAGATCTACGTGGTCATATTAAGTGTCCTCGTCGTCAACTGTGCCGCGTTTCCAACACCAGAACCGAGTGATCGTCCTACTCTTAACGCCAGCACCATTTCCAGAACGGAGACCATGTTTGTAACCGAGTTGATGACATACACGGACGAGAATCAAGAACTGCCTCTAGAGGATATCACCGAAGACCCCGCCGATGAGAGAGACGCACTGGTTTCGGAGATGACGACTGGTGCTAGCATAGCGACAGGAGATGCGCGAAATTTCACTGAGAACGAAGGCACACAGACACCGACTGATGCGATCCTTCCAAAGAGGGTCGCATGGATCTGGCACTACTTCTGGAACATGTGGACAATCTCTCAGCTGGTCATCAGCAGTATCGGCGTGGTCGGGAATCTTCTGGTTGTCCTGGTCTTCAGAATCCGACGGGCGAACACGAACACCACGGATATTCTGATCTTTGGTCTGGCCGTTGCAGACCTCCTGACGTCAGTATTCGCCATTCCCATCCCGATAGCCGTCGTGCTCCCTGATACCATCCTAGGTCGTTTCTACTGCAAGCTCATCAGACATCCCTACCTTCGCTGGAGCCTGGTGACCATTTCGGCGTACACGCTCGTCGGGATATCCTTCGAGCGTCTGATGGCTGTCGTCTACCCGTTGCACACCCGTTCAGCCATCACCAAGAAGCGTGTCTACACGTTCATGGTGGTTACCTGGGTGCTGTCATTGGCTTCTTGCTCTTTCTACTTTAGCAACTCCATTAAGAATAACTACTGCGCCGTCTTCGGCTACAACTACACCATCTTTGGCATCGTGAGCGTGATCTCGATCCTGTTCCGCCTAGTCATACCGATCCTGCTGATGATGGTCTCGCAGATCATCATCGTCGTGTCCCTTCATCGCCAATCGAAGCGCATGACAGGCGTCCTTTCTGCTGGGCCAGCGGCATCCAAGTTTCGCCACATCGCCGCCAGAAACCACGTCGTTAAGATCACCCTCGCCGTCACCATCGTCTTCATTGTCTCTTTCGTTCCCTCGATGGTCCTCCAATTCATTTTCAGCCGGATCTACCTGGCCACGAAGAGTCCAATTCCTCTGCGCACTGCTGCGCGGCAAATGGCATTCTTTGCATGCTACACCCTAACCTTGATTAATTCATCCATCAATCCCTTGATATACGCAGTGGGCTATCCGAAATTTCGAAAGGCCGTAGTCGATATCTTTACGGGAGCCTCTCGTAAAGGCGTGCCCTTGTTTGGGCAGTTGAGTTCAGTTTAGGTTGAGAGGGTGCTTCGAGAATGTTTTTGTTGTTACTAAAATTTTGTTTAACCAGAACTGTACTATCTCTTTAAGGCTAAATGACAATATAAGGGAACGCCCAAAACACAAACTACTCAAAATTACGCTTTTATCACTTACCATGTGAAAGAATATTATCACAACTTATCTGTAAATAAAAAGATTTGAACAAAACAGCTTTGAAATTGACTATATTTTGTAGCCCAGGGACATTATAGACGGCGAAGACGGGTACACAAGCTGTGAACATTCGGCCCAATCTTAAGCCCTCTGCAGACAGAGCCGACTCGACCCGATCCGACTGATTTTCATTCGGATCGGCTCAGTTTTAAGTGCCTTGCGACACACATTTTTGCCAGTCGAGAGACAGTCGGATGCCAGTCGGGGCCGATTCAACATGATGAATCGGCTCCGACCGACCGGGCCCGACTCTAGCCTGATTGAAACCAGTCGGATCGGGTCGAGTCGGCTCTGTCTGCGCCGGGCTTTAGCGGCGCGCACGGATCTTTCAACTGATATGTTTGCATTTAACGATACTAAGGTTCGGATATCAATTAGTATTCCCAATAAAGATGCTTTCGGTAACTTTCCCAAAACTGATATTTGTTTCTTTTTAAGAGTGCCATGCTTTATTTATTTTTTTTACCACCATTGATCAGAAGTAGAATCACATATTGTTGTTGGAGTTGTTATTGTTTTTTGTTTAATGTTACCAAAACTCAAGCAATCGTATTATGATAATTAAAAATACACGATGAATTTTGCTGGAGTTAACGATGTAACATTTCAGGGAGTTGTACTACTAGCTATACATGGAGTATAAAGGGATAGTTGAGTTTTGGTAAAGAGAGTACAGTTTTGGTCAAAACTGAATTTTTGTAACCAAAACCTGCACCATTTGTATTACACACTAATAGTTATAACTCCACCATGCTCGAAAGGAATAACAATTTAAAAATGACTAAGTTCAAAGCCTGTTATATCATTCAAAAAGAGCCGTTAAAACTCAAGAGGGCGCTCTCTAAACACTCATCAGTTTCAACCATTTAAAATAAAATATTGTGCATGTGATGTTTTGTTAAGTGATTAGATAGAGAGTTAACTATTTAAAAACCTATTTTGTAAATTTTTGAAATGAGGAAGCATTTAAACAAAATGTTTAACGGCTGCTTCAAAATTATCGAATAATTGTGGGGCCCCACAATTATTACAAATGGTTATGTTTATGCATATTACAGCCATTTCTAAACCGATTCTGATCAAATAAAGTTTATTCTGTCATTAAAATTGTATGCTCTTTCGAATCTGACACTCAGTTTTTCATTACCTCACAACAAAATATTTTGTGTAGCGCCCTCTATACCAAAACTCAACTTTCCCTTTAATGTGTAGAACCGTCGATATAAAATGTACGTTTGGTTTGTAAGTATAGTAGGCATGGGCGTCGATACTTACGTAATACCTATTCATCAGGAGGGGATGAATGAATAGATCCCCCCTGATGAATGGGTATCAATTACAGATGTGGATTAAGTGTGGATTAAGTGTCTTACTGAAAGACACATTAAAGTGCTGTACCTGGGGCATCGATATGTTTCGAACTCCGCTCCCATGCTTTAATTTGCAGTCAATACGACTATCTGATCGTGATTTGAACTTTTGAATTAATAACGATTGAATAATGACAAGAGTACACCTAAATGTGGCTCTGCTCAACTAATTTGTATGTTTATGTGGGCAGAGATGGTAAGAAAATTTGTCTTGTTCCTCCAGATTTTCTGATTTCGGTTTCTGATTGTCTGATGCGGCTTCCTTGCGTCACAAAACTAATGAGACGACTCTCTGGATACTAATAAAGAAATTGGTACTTGTCCCCAGGCATTCCATTATATTATAATACTTTCACTCTTAAAACGAAACCTTATAATAGATCTAGTAACATTGTTAAAAAAAAAAAAAAAAAAAAAAAACAACAACTCCGTTATATCAACAACATGGAATGATTTCAGTTTTCTGAATGTATATCGTTCGTTATTTAGATATTTCATGATTGAAGTGTTTGGATTTTAAATTCTCCATGGGTGATTTTTCAACCATGTACGAAGTAAGTGCAATGAGTTAGCACATATCACTTTTCATTTTCGCTTTTGGCCATTCATTTATTTACCACGAAATATTCGCACATCACTCAGTGGACATATCAGATCACATAAATACACATTCAATCAGTGCTTCATCAGGTTTTGCACATGTCAACAAAGTTACTAGATCTCTCAAACGATGATGATGTTAAGAAAGTGATATTACACATATTTACCCACTCTCTATAACTAATTAAATTCTCTAATTATTTAGGAAACCTGATTCTGGGAAACATTTTTGCCCGGATTTGTTTCTTCACTATATTTACGGTCATGATAATTACGAAGAGAGTGATATTACGCATATTTACCCCGTACGCTTTATAAGTAATTAAATTCGCCAATTACAGAGGAAACACAATTCTGGTTACATTTTGCGTACGTTCCTACCGTATAGACCTGTGTGTTGTATATCCTAATTCATTGGTGGGCGATACAAGAGTTTCTTGTGACAAAACTCGATTCCTTGTGGCCTTTGGCACCAGGACCACTGCTAACGGTGAGCCATGTGAAACTTCATTCATATACTTATATCATCATCATCGATCATAAGGGCTAGGGTGATAGCCTTCCGGGAGTTATGACAGGACACACTCCGGGCAGAGAATGAATAATAATCATAGGTGCGATTTATATAGCGCCCAGTATGAAACAATTTGGTCTCTAAGCGCTTTACTAAATTACACTTACATTTGGAGGACAAAACACATCATTCGGTCAAAATCAGCTATTTAAGGGCAAAATAGGCCAATTTTCGGGGAAATCAGCTATTTTTTGTTGGAGCCCACGTTAGGCCCATGCATTTCCATGATATACATGAACGTTGTTATTTAACTTGTTTTGTAATTCCGTCTCTTATAAACATGCTATGATGACATCAAGCTCACACCCTACCTGACCACGTATTCCAGAATAACATTTACCTCCTTTCCCTGACAGCTGTCAACCGTTTGGTGCACATCAAGGGATCAAGTTTGCGATGGAGTCCAGGAGATCGAGAGGATCCCTCCTGATCCAGGCAACCATCAAGATCTACGTGGTCATATTAAGTGTCCTCGTCGTCAACTGTGCCGCGTTTCCAACACCAGAACCGAGTGATCGTCCTACTCTTAACGCCAGCACCATTTCCAGAACGGAGACCATGTTTGTAACCGAGTTGATGACATACACGGACGAGAATCAAGAAGTGCCTCTAGAGGATATCACCGAAGACCCCGCCGATGAGAGAGACGCACTGGTTTCGGAGATGACGACTGGTGCTAGCATAGCGACAGGAGATGCGCGAAATTTCACTGAGAACGAAGGCACACAGACACCGACTGATGCGATCCTTCCAAAGAGGGTCGCATGGATCTGGCACTACTTCTGGAACATGTGGACAATCTCTCAGCTGGTCATCAGCAGTATCGGCGTGGTCGGGAATCTTCTGGTTGTCCTGGTCTTCAGAATCCGACGGGCGAACACGAACACCACGGATATTCTGATCTTTGGTCTGGCCGTTGCAGACCTCCTGACGTCAGTATTCGCCATTCCCATCCCGATAGCCGTCGTGATCCCTGATACCATCCTAGGTCGTTTCTACTGCAAGCTCATCAGATATCCCTACCTTCGCTGGAGCCTGGTGACCATTTCGGCGTACACGCTCGTCGGGATATCCTTCGAGCGTCTGATGGCTGTCGTCTACCCGTTGCACGCCCGTTCAGCCATCACCAAGAAGCGTGTCTACACGTTCATGGTGGTTACCTGGGTGCTGTCATTGGCCTCTTGCTCTTTCTACTTTAGCAACTCCATTAAGAATAACTACTGCGCCGTCTTCGGCTACAACTACACCATTTTTGGCATCGCGAACGTGATCTCGATCCTGTTCCGCCTAGTCACACCGATCCTGCTGATGATGGTCTCGCAGATCATCATCGTCGTGTCCCTTCATCGCCAATCGAAGCGCATGTCAGGCGTCCTTTCTGCTGGGCCAGCGGCATCCAAGTTTCGCCACATCGCCGCCAGAAACCACGTCGTCAAGATCACCCTCGCCATCACCATCGTCTTCATTGTCTCTTTCGTTCCCTCGATGGTCCTCCAAATCATTTTCAGCCGGATCTACCTGGCCACGAAGAGTCCAATTCCCCTGCGCACTGCTGCGCGGCAAATGGCATTCTTTGCATGCTACACCCTAACCTTGATTAATTCATCCATCAATCCCTTGATATACGCAGTGGGCTATCCGAAATTTCGAAAGGCCGTAGTCGATATCTTTACGGGAGCCTCTCGTAAAGGCGTGCCCTTGTTTGGGCAGTTGAGTTCAGTTTAGGTTGAGAGGGTGCTTCGAGAATGTTTTGGTTGTTACTAAAATTTTGTTTAACCAGAACTGTACTGCCTCTTTAAGGCTAAATGACAATATAAGGGAACGCCCAAAACACAAACTAATTAAAATTACGCTTTTATCACTTACCATGTGAAAGAATATTATCACAACTTATCTGTAAATGAAAAGATTTGAACAAAACAGCTTTGAAATTGACTATTTGTAGCCCAGGGACATTATAGACGGCGAAGACGGGGTACACAAGCTGTGAACATTCGGCCCAATCTTAAGCCCTCTGCAGACAGAGCCGACTCGACCCGATCCGACTGGTTTTCATTCGGATCGGCTCAGTTTTCAGTGCCTTGCGACACACATTTTGCCAGTCGAGAGACAGTCGGATGCCAGTCGGGCCGATTCAACACGATGAATCAGCTACGACCGACCGGGCCAGACTCTAGCCTGATTGAAACCAGTCGGATCGGGTCGAGTCGGCTCTGTCTGCGCCGGGCTTTAACGGCGAGCACGGAACTTTCAACTGATATGTTTGCATTTAACGATACTAAGGTTCGGATATCAATTAGTATTCCCAATAAAGATGCTTTCGGTAACTTTCCCAAAACTGATATTTGTTTCTTTTTAAGAGTGCCATGCTTTATTTTTTTGTTTTTACCACCATTGATCAGAAGTAGAATCACATATTGTTGTTGCAGTTGTTATTGTTTTTTGTTTAATGTTACCAAAACTCAAGCAATCGTATTATGATAAAGTACACGATGAATAAACTCCAAACGTTATATATTGCTGGAGGTAACGATGTAACATTTCAAGGATTTGTACTACTAGCTATACATGGAGTTTAAAGGGATAGTTGAGTTTTGGTAAAGAGAGTACAGTTTTGGTCAAAACTGAATTTTTGTAACCAAAACCTGCACCATTTTATTACACACTAATAGTTATAACTCCACCATGCTCAAAAGGAATAACAATTTACAAATGACTAAGTACAAAGCCTGTTATCATTCAAAAAGAGCCGTTAAAACTCAAGAGGGCGCTCTCTAAACACTCATCAGTTTCAACCATTTAAAATAAAATATTGTGCATGTGATGTTTTGTTAAGTGATTAGATAGAGAGATAATTATTTAAAAACCTATTTTGTAAATTTTTGAAATGAGGAAGCATTTAAACAAAATGTTTAACGGCTGCTTCAAAATTATCGAATAATTGTGGGGCCCCACAATTATTACAAATGGTTATGTTTATGGATATTTCAGCCATTTCTAAACCGATTCTGATCAAATAAAGTTTATTCTGTCATTAAAATTGTATGGTCTTTCGAATCTGACACTCAGTTTTTCATTACCCCACAACAAAATATTTTGTGTAGCGCCCTCTATACCAAAACTCAACTATCCCTTTAATGTGTAGAACCGTCGATATAAAATGTACGTTTGGTTTGTAAGTATAGTAGGCATGGGCGTCGATACTTACGTAATACATATTCATCAGGAGGGGATGAATGAATAGATCACCCCCTGATGAATGGGTATCAATTACAGATCGACGCCCACGATAGTAGGCATGCAGTTTGGCTTCGATGTCCAATTAATTATGTCGCAAATTGTGTGCGCACTGTTGCTTGTACTTAGGTCATTATTGTAGGCCTTCAATTATATATCAGCTCTAGCAGTTGTGTACAAGTGTTATGATATAATTGACAATTAGTAGTGGCGTAGCTAGGATGGGGGCATGTGTCCTCAATAATCTAGGGGAAAATAATCAAAGATTTTAGTGGAAATTTCTGTAAAAATAAGGACAAACATGTATATAAGGTGTGACCCCAGGGAAACCCTACCATTTTCCTTTGTTAATTTTTTATTGATTTACGTGTTTTATATATTTCTCAGTTTCCATGTTTGAAATAGGTAATACAAAAATAGCTGCATCACTTCGGTGATCACTCGCAAAAGTATATTATATAAGTTGAGTTATCATCCTTCGGATTTGTGTCAGGTTAATAATAGCTTCTGACCATCACAAACACTGGATATGCTTCAGGGACGAACACCAGCGCAATAGTCTTTTTGTATAGCTCAGTTCGTAGAGCATCGGTCTAGAAATCCGGACGTTTGTTCCTCGGACACTTTTACCGCTGACATTCTTACCTCTGACGTCTTTCCACTGACATTAGTTCCTCCGACATTTGTTCCTCTGACATTTGTTCCTCTGACATTTTCCACTGACAGTTTAACCACTAACATTGTTTCCATTGACATTTTACCCGACACCAACGTTCAAGTGGTTGTATAGATATATCTGATCTTAGAATTATTCTTAGAAATTAGAATCTGTTGTCCAAGGCGATCAATATACTAGTTTATAATAATTCATTGATTTTTAAAACTTGTATTGAAAAGTGTTTCAATATTTAATATTTCATATGAAGGAGGAACATTTATGCCCTTGTATGAAAATGTGCGATGTTGGTAAATTATAATTGTTATCCATTTACAATAAACTATTGTGTGTAATAATGCATAATTAATTCGGTTGATTTAATATAGTTGTATTAGATTGAGAGCTGGAGACCTTTACAATATGGGAATTGTCCCATTTTGTGAAATATCCCTTTCGTAAACTAACAAAAGAAACCAACATTTATTGTAAACATTTGTCGTAAATATTACTGCCATTCACACATAGTAAACTGTGTGCGTAATAAATTCGGTTGAATCAATATAATTATATTAGATCGAGAGCAGGGGACCTATTCAAATATGGGAATTGTGCAATATTGTGAAATATCACTTTCGTAAAATAAAAAATAAAAACCATTAATGCCTCTATATTTTTTTATTTTTTTTAGCAGATGTTTTTCTGCATTTATTAAAGAAAAATCAAAATCAACATATTCAAATAACAATACAATTGTATAACATAATTGATTTACATAAAATGTGACATTTGATATCAAAAGAAAATACATATATATATGTATATATAATTCAGAACTTAAATCAGTTGAATGTAATACAAATAATCAAAATAAATGCAGGGGCAAACTATCATAAGCATGAATGCTTGAATCGATAGCAGCCAGGAGGGGAGGGGGTACATGGCGCTGTTATTGGAGTATATAATAAAATAGAGTGTCACGCACAAGTGATTTTTCAGAAAGTATCTGAAAAAAAAGTGTTCTTTGTTGCAAATGACACTGTCATTCATTCATAGTGAACAACTTTGTGCATTACTGCATAATTAATTCGGTCGATATAATTATACTGCATGGAGACCGTGGCAATATGGGAAATGTGCAATTTATTGAAATATCACTTTCGTAAACTAACAAAAGGAACAAGCGGTCTTTTTTGTGAAAAGATTAAAATGTGGATTATAGTCGACATATAATTATACTGCATGGAGACCTTGGCAATATGGGAAATGTGCAATTTGTTAAAATATCACTTTCGTAAACTAACAAAAGGAAAAAGCGGTATTTTCTGTGAAAAGATTAAAATGTGAATTATAGTCAACATCTACATCTTGAAATTACTTTATGATCATTAGAGTAGTCTGGCAACTGCAGACCCTTTGTGTATTTTATATTAATTTTGTACTTCATGTTCACAAATACAAACCATCTATTAAATATCTTTTCGTTAAGCACAATCAAAGTGATTCAATCAAATTAGTGATGTAGCGAAGTGATTTGTCTTTTAACATGGTTACCCCCGATCGTTCTCGCGAAGTGTCTGAATTCAGATACTATGACTAGGTATCAAAGTATCCGAATTCGCATACCTTTGACTAAAATCGAAAAGCGTTCCGGAATGCTGTTCAATATAATCTTAAATACATCCTTAATTAGTGAGACAATTGATTAATCAAAACCTATTTCATTTTCCCGTTACCTTTAGCCAGACAACAAGGTACAAAAGACGTAGGTAATTTTGGTTGAATTTGACTTTCAAATGACTAACACGATAATAATTAGCTTATCGTACAAAATAAGTATGTTTACAACAGAATATAGTATAATGTCCCTGATAATGAAGTATGAAAAATGGACTGCTAAATTGAATCGATTGTCATTATTCTTAACATTCGTATGCCTGTATTAATACTATAAAAGAAGCCCATTTGTCTGTATTATTACTTACAGCCAAATAGTTGTTTTTCCTAAAGGCAGATAATTTCTGCCCAGCTGCCCTGCGCAAAAAGGTAAATATTACTGTCCGTAATGAACGACTGTGTGCATTAAAGGGATCTAGTTACTTTGTTGACATAATTATGCAAAAAGTGATAAATGGTTAATGAAATGTAAATTTCTGTGATCTGATATGTCCACTGAGTGATGTGTAAAAACACTGAATGGTAAATGAATGTCATAATTATGACCGAGTAATGAGCAAATATTCAAAGTGATATTTGCTAACTCATTGCACTGACTTTTTACACAATTATAACTTTCCAGCGGATATTTACAAATCCGAAAACTTCAATCGTGAATATCTTTTAAACGAAAGGTTAAAAGATAAATTGTAAGTTTTGAGGATTTTGAATATGTTACTAGACCCCTTTAATGCACACCTTATGAGATGGTAGGTATTTATCTGCGAACGTGTATTTGTATATATTGTTGTGAATTTGAATTAGTGGTTACAGGTTGTTAGTGGTTACAAGTTGTTACAAGTATAAGTTATTCGGTGTCATAATGCCTTTGCAACATATTCTTCTTTAAATGTTGCCACGTTGTAAAATATCACTTACATGTACTAAAATACGCAGCAAGCCCTACCAGTTGAACACAATGTGACCTCACTGTGTATCATAGTGTGGCCCACAGGATGAACACACTGTGTAGACTATGGAGCGTATAATTGGAGCGTTTTTTAGGGTGTGAACACACATCACACTGTGAACACAATGTTAACACACTATGCTATTATTCACAGTGTGAGCCAATGCGGTGACAGTGCGCTCACAGCGCATTCACAGTGTGATAACAGTGTGTTATAATGTGTTCACAGTGTGATTATTGTCCACAATGTTAAAACGGTCTTATACAGTGTGTTCACACTGTGAAACACATTGTGCTTACACTGTGGTCCACACTGTGAAACACAGTGTGTTCACAGTGCGCTCACGGCGCATTCACAGTGTGATAACAGTGTGTTTATAATGTGTTCACAATGTGATTAGTGTCCACACTGTTAAAACGGTCTTATACAGTGTGTTCACACTGTGACACACATTGTGCTCACACTGTGGTCCACCCACACTGTGAAACACAGTGTATTCACACTGTGGTACACTGTTCTTTTCATAGGGCGGTCTTACGAATTGTATATCTCTCTATGTAATATTCACTGAAATGGTCTTGCATCACATTCGTATTAATTCGTATGCAACCTTGATTATGTCCTTAAAATTATAAATGGAATTGCAGAAAATGTGTACGCTTTCGTTTGCAATCTCTGTTAACATGGTTTATTGTCTATATAATATTCACTTAAATTGTGTTGCAGAACATGTGTGTATATAATATGAAATCGTAATCAATCATGGTAAAACAATCTTTGATGATCACTTAAATTGTTCTGCATTAAATTTGTATATGAACTCGTATGCATGCAATCTCGGTTTATATCCGTATAATATCCACTAAAGTTGTCTGAATACATAGAATTGTAAGAATGCAAATGTTATCTCTGTTATCTCTATAAAATTCACTTAAATGAAAGTGCAGAGCATTCATATTATCCACTTAATTAAACTCGTACACAATCTTGTTAAAAATGTCGAATGTTCACTTGAATTGTCTTGCACTAGATCTGTATGAACTCATCCGTAAGCTCGGTTTATATTGGTATAATTGTCTTGAAACATTAATCTATACGAATGCAACTTATTAGACGTTGGAACAACGTTGGATCAAGAATGGTCCACTATTAGACCAACGTCATTTGGGCGTACGCACACATCGATAGTTCAACGATACCGGTCAACGTTGGACCAACGTTGCGAAAATATTGGCCAACGTTGGTCCAACGATGGACCAACGCTAGCTTGCTACCTGGGTAATGACTCTGATTATTAGGTGATACGTATATCATACGTATCATCTCTTTATTTCGTCAAGATTTGTATTATTTATTTATTCTTCCCATCAATTTTGCTCGTCGCATATCTCAAGATCAGATAAATCAATTGTCATGAATCTTCTCATAATGATAGATCATGATCTAACTTAGATCTGCAAACTTTTTTTCAGTAACGTCATCAGGACGCCGTTTTGTAAAATGTCAATAGTAATCATATCTCAATCATGCATTATCAATTTCAATTCAAATTTGGCATCAATATTGATCAGGTCAATTGTCAACTTTTTAGCTTACGCGCATGCGCCTTAACCTGGGGGCACGCGCATACGCGTCCGTCAAAGAGAAACAAATGTCAACAATTTTTCAAAACTCCAACCCGAGTACAACCCGTACCCATGTTTCAGACCATTTCAAGCGTTTCAAAAATTTCCGCGCGTGCTCGTCGGCGAGCGCGTATTTGCGCGTGTAACGCAAATGGATGGAAACAAATTAGTTTTTTTTTTTACATGTTTAGGAATTCTGATACATCCCTCAACACACCCTATCAATTCGAGTCATTGTTGACTCGTAATAACGGAGTACGCGCGCGTCAAAGTCAAAATTACGCGCGCGCACAAATTGGCAAAATATGGTAAAAACTTACCTTACTTTATTCGGCCATAACTTCTTTAAATGTATAGATACACCACAATTTCTTGTCATATTTGGAAAGTATATGAGTTGTATATATGATTTCATACATCATTTGGGTTCAACTGATTTTCTAAGTTATAAATTTGAATTTTTGTCGATTTGAATGCATCTCGTTTGGAATGATGATGCACTTTTGACCGTATCTCGGTTTCTTTTATTGATTTTCTCGTAATATATTGTAGCTAAGATTGTCTTCTAAAAGAATTTGAAATTAATTGAACATTTTTGTCGCACTATAATGACATAATATATAGATTAGTTTGAACAGTTCAAATCAATGTTTACGTTTTACATACGCGTGACGTACAGTGCGCGCGGATCATAGAAAATGATTTTTTTTCTTCATTACTTTGGATTCTGATACCCCTCAACACTTCCTTTTAATTTCAGTGATTGTAGACGCATTTCGGAAGAATACGAGCGCTTTAAACATAAACATACATGCGCACGCTCATATTTTCACAATATGGTAAAAACATGCAATTTTACATTCTCCCATAATATTTAAACGTATGGATACACCCAAATATTATTTCATATTCAGAAAGAACATGAGTTGTAGATACGATTTCATACTAGCCCATCAAATTTTCTGATATCATCATATTAAACGTTGAGAAGTCAATATCATCATATCGTAATTTCAGTACGTATCACCTAATTCGTCTGAGTGACGAATTCAAGTCTAGTCATTATAGTTATTTCTCTTTCTATACATAGGCCCTACGTCTTTTTTTCAATGCATAGCCTACATAGATTATCATGCATGGAGATGTACGGGGGGTTGTCCAAACTCGTCTGAACAATCGCAACTAGGCCAGCTAGGACACAGAGCGAGTGAGTATTTCGCACCATGAAAATATGGCTAGCTCCTTTAACATGTATTCTGGTTTTGTGTTTTCTTCATACCAAAAGTTCTATTCTTGATATCAAGAGATGATTTCCGGTTGTTAATTATTTCTTCATACAAAAAGTGCAATTCTTGATATCAATATATGATTTCATGCTTTTAATTATTTTTTTCATACCAACAGATTTATTCATGATATCAAGAAATAATTTGCTGTTGTTCATTATTTCTTCATACCAAAAGTTTAATTCTTGATATCAAGAAATGATTTGCTGTTGTTAATCATTTCTTAAAGGGGTAGTTTAGTTTTGGTAAGGCTGAACTTAAGTAGCCAAAACCTGCACAGTAACATTATAAACTAATAGTTATAACTCCACCATGCTCAAAAGGTATACAAAATTACAAACGACTAAGTAAAAAGCCTGGTATCATTCAAAAAGAGGCATTCAAACACAAGAGGGCGCTTTTTAAATAGGCATTAGATTTAACCATTTTTCATACAAAATTATGCATGTGATGTTTTATTGATATAATGATTAAATAGAGAGATCATCAACAACTATTTAAAAAACGCTTTTGAAATTTTTTGAAAAAGTGCAAGCATTTTTTCTAAAAGTCATGTAATTATTTGGGCCCCAAATAATTATAAGATCCGATATATTTATTGATAATTCAGCCGTTTGTGGGTCGATTTTTACCAAATAAAGTTTATTCTGCCATTAAAATTGCATGTTCTCTCAAATTCGACACTCAGTTTTTCATTACCTCGCAAACAAATTGTGATGTGCAGCGCCCTCTCTACCAAAACTAAACTACCCCTTTAATACCAAAAGTTACATTCTTGATATCAAGAGATTATTTCATGTTAATTATTTCTTCATACTTAAAGTGAAATTCCTGAAATCAAGAGATGATTTGCTGTTGTTAATTATTTTCTTAATACCAAATGTTACATTCTTGATATCAAGAGATTATTTCATGTTGGTAATTATTTCTTCATACCAAAAGTGCAATTCTTGATAGAAATAGAATGATAATTTCATGTTGTTAATTATTTATTCATACCAAAAGTTCTATTCTTGATAAATTATAAAGAGATGATTTCATGTTGTTAGCTCTCACAGCCCGCAGGGTTTGTGCACAAACAAAAGGCAAAACATGAGCCTACACAAGGAGGCGGAGCTTATTTGTTTGGGATTGACGTTACATTTTCGCGCTAAAAAAAAAAAAAAAAAAAAAATCGGGTTTCAAAAAATACAATGGCAGCCTCTATGCTGTACGCGATGAATGGGATTAGCCCGTACTGCGAGTGACTTTGAATGATGCTCCTCCCTTGCTTACAGGGAAAATGTTGTAAACAATGAATTGCATGAAATTATGTTTTAATATGTAGAGAACATAATCAAATTTTGCTTTCCCCATCTTCAATGTGCGGTTAAAGCACATTGAAGATGGGAAAACGTCTCCTTAAAAAAAAATGTCTGGTCCTGAACTAAAATTATTGTTTACATTTTCTTCCGTTTGCATCCCTGATATAGTTTGATGAATATTCATGAAACTAATGAATATGCATGTTTTGCTCTCATAAGAGCGTTAGCCTTGTCCGCGAACTCACTGATTAATATTGTGTATAATAAAAACATTACTTTCATCACACAGTTTGATATTGTCTGTACAGTCATGTATTCCATCATCCTGACCGTTTTCGCGTGTTTTGGTTGTTGTTGTTGTTGTTGTTGTTGTTGTTGTTTTGGGGGTAACTCTGCATAGACGTACGTGCAAACGAAGTGTCAAATTTGAAGCGATTTATTTTGGTCTTGAATATTCATGAGCTGTTCGCTTGCCCTCCCTCATATCTCTTTAATCCAATGGTTTATAATCAGTGAAAAGTTTGATAGTGATGTTGGTGGTGGCACACATTAGAACCAGAAGTAACCTGTTGGATTTATTTATTTATATTTTGTTTGTTTGTTTGTTGTTGTTTGTTTGTTTTTTTTTGTGGGGGGGGGGGGGGGGGGTCAACAACTTAATTGCTGCTCTCTAGTCTTGTTGACAATAAAGAATACAATCTAAACCATGACATTGCCTAATCCATAAGAACAATTTCCACCAGATATAAAATAGTTTAGCATGCCAACTTACACCCCCATACACAATTGGCCCCACTACAGTAGGATTTTTGTCTTTAATATGAATGGGCCGTGGAGACTAAATCAGAACTCAAAGCTGTACATGATACATTTAGCAAGGGAAATATATTACTGATGAAATGATAAAAAACTTAGGAGTAGGTACACACTATACACGTGCTTTTATGAGAGAAAAAACATCTCATGAATGATAATAATATGCTAATGAGAAAATTTGTGCGTAAATATGCAAATCATATAAATACAGCGCGCGAGTTGAACTGCGCATGCTCAGTAGAATTTCGCTGCTGTACAGTTTCAAAACACTTCAAACACTTTTACGTGAGAAATAGCATTAAATGGGATCATCCGGCGCCTCATGACTATTCAAGACCCAAATAAATCGCTTCTAATTTGACGAACTTTTGGCCGAGTTACCTCTCTAGTCTTTATATTATAGTTACTCTATGACCATGAATGTAAAATTGATGAATGGGTGACATGCTATGTTTAAATGTTTTCAAAAGAACGGTTTCAACAATTTTATAAAGAAACTAAGAGCTTTCCATAATAGTAAGGTCCAACTTAGAGTTAAGTTCAACTTTGAATCTTTGTGAAACAACCCAGAATTTAAACAAGTGCTCAGTTTCTATTTGTGCTATAAGTACTAAATACACGAGTATTTTTTTGTAAAAAAACAAAATAACACATGCAGCGTTAAAAGGACTGTCCGCCTTTTGCAAGCCAAATTTCAAAAGTTGCGAGCTTATTGTATTATATGAAAGAAATTGTCATTTAACAGCTTGCCTGAAAAAATTAGGGCTTGAAATCTCTTTTTCGTGGAGTTATAGACCTAAACATAATAAAAACCGACGCGTCGGTTCGTCGTTTATATTCCATTTTTAGTATTCACCCATGCAAAATTTCGCTCACGATAGCAGCCTGCGCATTCTGGGGCTGTGTGTGACCCATAGAATTATGAATAAACAAACCAACCACTTGTTTGGTGTAATCCGCGCACAGATTGTGATCGAACAACGGCGTAAGCGTAAAACTTACTACATGTAATTGTATATTCCTCATTTTCGAGACCTTTTCCGTGGCACTAAATCAGTTAAACACATTTATTGGCCGATATATAGTTCGATGAAGTGATGATTTCTACACATTGGTTTTTCATTCGTAGAATCCAAATTACAGGGTTGTTCGATCTGAATTTGGATGTGTGTGTGTTACATTCATCCCCATCCATCTACTGGAAACTGTTCAGACGATTTGTAAAAGGTGGACACTCCCTTTAAGCGATCCATTTACCCGTTAACTTCATACGATTTTTGTCTTCTTCCAAAAGTGATATTTGAGAGTTCAATCATATACCAATATAGATTCTTCTGAATAATGTGTAATACATAGAAAAAGAACATTGTTTACCTAGTAAAACATAGAAATTGATGCCCGATTGTATCATTATGATATATATTTCAATACTTACAGAGAACTCTGGGGATCAAAAACCCATTCCACTCATTCAAGACCATAATCCAAACATCAAGGAACAAGAGATTATTGTGAAAGCTCGGGAGTGATTTTGGTTGAAGTTGACAAAGTTAATTGATCACTGTAATGCAGCAGTGTGCATCATAAGGCTTTACGCTTGATGTATTCGCATTGAAATACTGACGAGAAACCATCGAAAGAGCATAATTCAGATAAATTACTCAGATCAGACGTACGTATATCAAAGCAAATCAAAACGTGTGAATTTATGTACTTTAATCATGGCATTCTATCTACTGAAGTGCGCGGGTCACGTAGTGGTCACACCAAACAAGTGGTTGGTTTGTTTATTCATAATCTTTGTGAAACAACCCAGAACTTAAACAAGTGCTCAGTTTCTATTTGTACTATAAGTATTAAATACACGAGTATTTTTTTAGTAACAAAAATAAATAACACATGCAGCGTTAAAGGGACTGTCCGCCTTTTGCAAGCCAAATTTCAAAAGTTGCGAGCTTATTGGCTTTATGAAAGAAAATCTCATTTAACAGCTTGCCTGAACAAAGTAGGGCTTGAAATCTCTTTTTCGTGGAGTTATAGACCTAAACATAATAAAAACCGACGCGTCGGTTCGTCGTTTGTATTCCATTTTAAGTATTCACCCATGCAAAATTTCGCTCACGATAGCAGCCTGCGCATTCCGGGGCTGTGTGTGACCCCTATGTGACCCGCGCACAGATTGTGATCGAACAACGGCGTAAGCGTAAAACTTACTACATGTAATTGTATATTCCTCATTTTCGAGACCTTTTCCGTGGCACTAAATCAGTTAAACACATTTATTGGCCGATATATAGTTCGATGAAGTGATGATTCTACACATTGGTTTTTCATTCGTAGAATCCAAATTACAGGGTTGTTCGATCTGAATTTGGATGTGTGTGTGTTACATTCATCCCCATCCATCTACTGGAAACTGTTCAGACGATTTGTAAAAGGCGGACACTCCCTTTAAGCGATCTATTTACCCGTTAACTTCATGCGATTTTTGTATTCTTCCAAAAGTGATATTTGAGAGTTCAATCATATACCAATATAGATTCTTCTGAATAATGTGTAATACATAGAAAAAGAACATTGTTTACCTAGTAAAACATAGAAATTGATGCCCGATTGTATCATTATAATATATATTTCAATACTTACAGAGAACTCTGGGGATCAAAAACCCATTCCACTCATCCAAGACCATAATCCAAACATCAAGGAACAAGAGATTATTGTGAAAGCTCGGGAGTGATTTTGGTTGAAGTTGACAAAGTTAATGGATCACTGTAATGCAGCAGTGTGCATCATAACTCATAAGGCTTTACGCTTGATGTATTCACATTGAAATACTGACGAGAAACCATCGAAAGTGCATAATCCAGATACATTACTCAGATCAGACGTACATATACGAAAGCAAAACAAAACATGTGAATTTATGTACTTTAATGACATTCTATCTACTGAAGTATCTGATACCATAGATTGTTGAAATCTCTTAAAATGTTAACAGCATAATTAGTTGGGGCTGTAAATACTTCGATTTAACGACCCGCATGCTTTGGTCAGATTATGAAAATGCACGCAATAATGCAACCAAGCACGTAGCCAAATAAGTTGTTACAAAAACAACATAAGGGAACATGTTTGTATTTTTTATAAAAATACAAACAAAGGTATGTCCCCAATGATATCCGTGCAACCCAAATGCGTAGGTAGCTACAGGGGGGGGGGGGGGGGGGGGGGGGGGCACGTGCTCCATCCGGCAATAATTTGAAGAAAAAAAACGATAACAAACAAAAGGGGGAACATTGATAAAAAATAAATAAAAACTAATGGTTGCACACCGGTAAATAGTTTCCCATAGACTTACACACTAAAATCTATGATTTCAAAGTATGTACCAACACAATTAATAATATCGCATAGACTTTTTGGTTTGTTTTTGTGTTTGGTCATATATATATCTATCTGTCATGGTAGATCTATCAACAGAAAATTAAAACAACAGTTGATGCAGCAGAACATTTATAAATGTGCTCCATCCGGCAATAATTTGACAAAAACGATAACAAACAAAAGAGGAAAAAAAATTACTAACAGATGAAGAACAAAAATAAATAAGGTCCCTAATTAATTTGCGTGCCCGCAATCAGTCGGATGTGAATGCATCACATTGATAAAAATAAAGAAAACATAATGGTTGCACACCGGTAAATAGCTTCCCATAGACTTACACACTAAAATCTACGATTTCAAAGTATGTACCAACACAATTAATAATATCGCATAGACTTTTTGGTTTGTTTTTGTGTTTGGTCATATATATATCTATCTGTCATGGTAGATCTATCAACAGAAAATTAAAACAACAGTTGTTGCAGCAGAACATTAATAAATGTGCTCCATCCGGCAACAATTTGACAAAAACGATAACAAACAAAAGGGGAAAAATTACTAACAGATAAAGAACAAAAATAAGTAAGGTCCCTAATTAATTTGCGTGCCCGCAATCAGTCGGATGTGAATGCATCACATTGATAAAAATAAAGAAAACATAATGGTTGCACACCGGTAAATAGTTTCCCATAGACTTACACAATAAAATCCATGATTTCAAAGTACCAACACAATTAATAATATCGCATAGACCTTTTTTGTTTGTTTTTGTTTTTGGTCATATATATATCTATTTGTCATGGTAGATCTATCAACAGAAAATTAAAACAACAGTTGATGCAGCAGAACATTTATAAATGTGCTCCATCTGGCAATAATTTGACAAAAACGATGACAAACAAAAGGGGGAAAATTACTAACAGATAAAGAACAAAAATAAGTAAGGTCCCTAATTAATTTGCGTGCCCGCAATCAGTCGGATGTGAATGCATCACATTGATAAAAATAAAGAAAACAATGGTTGCACACCGGTAAATAGTTTCCCATAGACTTACACACTAAAATCCATGATTTCAAAGTACCAACACAATTAATAATATCGCATAGACCTTTTTTGTTTGTTTTTGTTTTTGGTCATATATATATCTATCTGTCATGGTAGATCTATCAACAGAAACATTAAAACAACAGTTGACGAAGCAGAACATTTATAAAATGGGCATTGAAAGAAGACTTACAAGCTTTTTACTCACTGGGTCAGATTGGTAAGTGTAGCCTAGCCCTGGTCACAATGGACCTACGACAGGTTTACGACAAGTTTACGACAGGTTTACGACAGGTTTACGATAGGTTTACGACAGGTTTACGACATGTTTACGACAGGTCTACGACAGGTTCACGACGAAAATTGTGGGGAATTTGTGGCTTGTGTTGCGCTGCTGTACGACGGTAGTACAAAGTAATGAGTGACGTGCGACGAAAAATCTGCCGTGGCTTAAGATTTGGATTACCCTATTTTATGCCACAACAGATCCACGAAATGTGTGTCTTACTGGTGTCGTAGGACATCATAGGACAATCGTACGACACTCACACGACATTCGTACAAAAAATGACATGTGGAAACCTAAAGTATTGTGTAATTTCTTGCTAGGATTTCACGACAATGTCACGTCATTCGTGAGATTGACGTGCGATACTCGCAAGAAATTCTTACGAAATCAACGACATGCGACGATCGTACGGAATTCGCATGATGCTCTCAAGTTACTCTTAGATCCTGCATTATTCATTAGTTACTCATCCATATCTGGACAGGGTATATTAGCTTGGGGTGACATCTCTGTATGTTCCTGTCGTGAAAGCATTTACAATTTTATTTTGACCACTTCCACGGCAATTCTCATTTCGTACGAAATTTAACCACGACAGAAAATGTAAATTTCAGACAAAACAAAAAAAAATAGTTGTGGGTTTCATTGTGACAAGGGCTTGAAATAAAAAAACAACATTCTTTTTGTTGTTGTTGAAAAAAAAATATATAATTGATGATAGTAGGAAAGTAATATCAAAACGCATAAATAAAAATGTTTATAAAAAAAGAAGAAGAAAGAAAAGGACTAAATAGTCAATACTGACGAATCGCCAAAAATAACTAACAACAGCACTCAAACACCAATTTAGCAGATATGTAGGGCTAAATAAAATAATTCCTCAAATAATTATACTTTATAGCAAAATTTGTACAAAATTTGTGTATATTGCCAGTTAACATTACATTACTCACATATTTAACATAAAACAGACTATCTGAACAATAAGTATATGTTATGATTGTAAAAAAACAAAAAACAAAACAATTGTGCCCCCCCCCCCCCCCCCCCATCCCAATCAGTCCGACCACGCTATCACTGAATGATCTACGTAAAGGCCCGGTCACACATCACCGGATAGCGTAAACGGATGCCCGACGGAGAGCAAGATTTTAAATCCGTTTGTCTCCGTTTGTATGCGTTTCTTGTTCGTTCCTTGTCAGGTGATGTACGTTGTTCTATCCGGCCGAAAATGTTGTGCATGAAGCAATGGAGACGACTTTCACCACCGGAAAATTTGATTTCGCAAATTGTCTATTCGTCGGGCATCCGTTTACCCTATCCGTTGATATGTGACCGGGCCTTTACGAGACACCCTTATTGCGGTAAAATCCGCCATTGCCGGATCATTAGCATATCAATTTTTCCAATAAGTAGACTATCATTCTTCACACCACTTACATAATGAAATAACAATTTGATAGGAATGTTTTCCCAATTTCCCCATTTTTTGTTGTAATTTCACTGGATTTAAGATTGCTTTGTATCTTATCGTTGTAGCAAATTTTATGTTATAACACACTTTGTTATGAATAAGTATTTTCAATGGTTCAGCATGATTGTGTTATAAAGAGAACAAAGGCATTTTTCTTGTTCTGTAATTGATTGATTTTGTTGTTGTTTTTGAAAATTTGATATAACAAAATCGTGTAAATAAGTTATTTAATTGGTTTGTATGAGTCGGTTTATTGACAATGTTTGAGATGGTTTCGTTAGAACAATCTTGTTATTTATACAGCCTTGGAAAAAATGATTAGACCAAGCACTTTTTGCAAAATTTTGGAGATTGTTTACACTATTTTGTCACTTTAATTAGATTTTGAAGAAACAAAAGTTAATAAAATAACAAAAGGGGTATATTCAATGTGATTAGGAATGCCTACAACAGATATTATGTCTTGAATTTGAAGAAAACATGAATTTCATGAATAATTGAGTGGATTTTTACCATAGAAAGGTATGGGTTTTAGTACACACGTTTTCAATGCATAGTGGTACATTTTATGAGTTTTTTCTGTAGTGCTTATATCATAAACATTTATTTCCATTCTTTGTGGGGCTTGTTTATGAGTAAATTAATTCTTGATTAGAGTTGCCAAGTCAAGTCACAGTCAATTGCTCTTATCAAAGAAGTAAGACCAGTTGAAGATGACCTCTATCCTGGTATACTGCTAAAGCACAGGCAGTCAGCATCCAAATATTATTTAATGTCACTTGGCAACTCTCACCAATAATCAAAGTGCTAATGCAAGTCGCACTAGGGACTGGAAAGACCTTTCAAATGGTATAATCACAACTTAGGATCTTTGTGAAACATCCCCCTGAGCTCATGGGTTGGAAGTGGGGAATGGGACCTGTCCCTGTGACCCTTGAATACAACCCAAGTAAACTGTTGCTTTGATAGACTTGAAGAGATTAGTAGGATACAAATCTCTTAAAGTTAGAGCATAATATAGGGCAAGAAACAAGAAATCTATGGCTCTTTGAAGATGTTCATTTATTCCTATGGGGAACTCAAATTGGCAACACACTCGGATGAGTGTGTGGACTACTCCCCATATGTTTTGTACACAAATGTTCCCATTATTACAGTTAACTTCATAGCCACACTTTTCCATTCCCCTAACTCATGGTATGTCGTGTATACATGTATTCTACAAAACATATGAGGAACTCAAACGAAGGGTAAACATATATTTTGAGAAAATTGAACAAAATATATATTTTTAATTTTTACAAAACGCAACTTTGCCAGAGTGCGTTGCCAATTTGAGTTACTCGTAGAAATAATCGGCTATTTTCAAAGAGCCATAGTTTCTTATTTCTTGACCAATTGACGTGCTCACATCTATACTACATCCTATATAGTGCATTTTAGTTGCGTGCAATAATTTGTCCGGATGTCATTGTCCTTTAAAGGGATCTAGTAACATTGTCCAAATCCTCAAAATCCAAATTGAATTCTAACGGTTCCCTCATACCTTGTTGTGTAATAGAAGCATGGGACAGGTTTCGTTTTTTTCGAATTTCCCTTTTGTTAACAAATATTTACGATTGAAGTGTTCAGATGTTAAAATATACACTGGATAGTCATAACCGTGTACAAAGTCAGTGCAATGAGTTGGTGAATATCACTTTGCATTTGTGTTCATTACTCGGCCATATAATGTCCATTTACCTTGAAAATTTCACTCAATACCCAGTGGACATATCAGGTAACATCAATATACATCGTATCAACCATTCATCACTTTTTGCACATGACAGCAAAGTTACTAGATCCCATAAGGACATGTTCCAAGGCTCGACAACCTCCTTCAAGCTTCCTCATAATTGGAAGTTTGTATTTGAGGAAATTTAATTGGAGAGTATTCATTGATAATGATAATTATTGTTAAACAATAAATAAGAGATATGGGCGCAACTATTCACAACTGAATGATATCGTCAATAAACAAAAACTAGCAGCTGAAATTTAATAGAAATGTTTCTCTATGCAATATGTTGTGGGAACAGTTATTTGACAAGCATCTCCTTAACAATTATTAAATCATGATAAATTTAAAATGCTTGTAAACTCCACTCCCCTCATGGGCCCCCTATAATACATCATCAACCTTAACAGCTATATACGCCTCTGTTAGCTCTGGTTCTATTTTGACATTATAGGCTATTCGCAACCTCAACGCGGACATAGAAACTTGCGGGTCGTGTGCAAAATCGAGAGCTTCCTATAGTAACAGCGGGAAGACCGTTCTTGGGTTGAAATCACGGACGGGTTTCAGTCAGAATTGCGTCCGTGCTATGCGACCGCCCGATAAGGCAACAACCAATCAGCGAGCTCGCCGCTCGGAGCGAGGTCAAACGTTCATCACAATCGCTCGCACTTGTGTAGTGTGCTGCCGATTCGAGTCTACGTCCGCGTTCAACGAATTGCGAAACTGCTTGTAAGCGAGAGTTGTTTGAGCGCGGCGGACGTACCAATAGATCGTTCCTGCATCGCTGAAAGCCGCGTACGTCGCTGAGCGAAAACAGCCTGCGTTGCGCCTCAAAGTACACCATTTAATTGACTCTAAAGCTCTAATACACTCAGATCCTCAAAATCCACTGCAAACAACCACCGGACTAATTTTAAGAGTAATAGTAATACCTTATTTGCTTTCAAACATCCTTTGAAATTGTTTTTCATTTTGTTTTAAATAAATGCAAATGAGCAAAGAAAAATCGGCTTCGCCGGGAATCGAACCCGAGACCTCCAGATTGCTATATAGACGGGTGCTCAACCCTTTTCATTCGCTCGTATTATCAGAAGCTGTATAAACTTGGCACTAACCCAATGATAATTAAATATACATTATTATGTATGCTAAGGGCAAATGATAACGCGAATTGATGAGTTTAATGTTTTTCATTCCCTAGAAGACTTCCCTAGGGCGTCAAACTTTAACACTCTTATCCAATTACTACGTCCTAATCGGTGCGTTGCAAATAATTATCGCAGTGTTCAGTGCTGAGCTACCAGCAATGAAATGCAACAATCGGGAAGATAAAGGGAAATTTCATCAGAAATCAGCCGGGAGATATCCATAAAGTGTATACAGCCTAATGATACTAATCTTAATAATAATCAGGGAGATTGGCTGAGAGGATGAAATCAGATGCAATATTATAATAATAATATTCTTTTCAGGGAGTCAGCTGCGAAATCAGGGAGACCCGGCAGCATGGGCGTCGATACTTACGTAATACCTATTTATCAGGGGGGGGGGGGGGGGGGATGAATGAATAGATCATCCCCCCTGATGAATGGGTATCAATGACAGATCGACGCCCATGCCTGGCAGCTCTGTCGGTGACGTAGCGCCGGGGGCGAGACATGCCTCCAATAATTGTTTTTAAAATATTTTTTAAAATAAAAAAACACAATAAAATACATGAAGGGGAAATACTTTTGTAGAATAAAGAAATACTGAGAAATTGATTCCTCAAGAAATACACGGGGGCTCGGGACAAATTAGCTCCAAAAATACCCAACTACCAGATACCAAAAAAAAAAAAAAATTGAAATGTAATTTTGCTTAGACTTTTAAAGCAAAACACATTTTCAAGTGCTATTTCATGCAGGCAAGCTTGAAAAGTATAGCCCCCGAATAATGAATTTGAATTTTGTTCCCTGCTCCTCAAACATTCGTGTGCCCTCCCCCCCCCCCCCCGAATCAGTCCGACCACGCTACACTAAGCTACTGACACTGATGTTACAGAGTACCGAAGCTGTGACATCATACAAATCTATTTTTAGTATTTCTCAATTTGAACTTCATTTTCCGAAAAAGCATAACAAGTTGAAAATCAATCGAATACTTAACATAGTCGATTGATTTTCAACATGTGGACCTTAGTTTTGATGCTCTTTCGGAAAATCCAGTTCAGATGATGACGTCGCACTTGACCATTCTACACCATTAGCGCTCATTTGACACGTTCTTGTCCTTTAAAGGGATCTAGTAACTTTGTTGAAATGTGTAAAACTTGCAAACGGTTGATACAAATTTGTATTTCCGTGATCTGATATGTCCACTGTGATTAGTTAAAATTATATAGTAAATTAAAGTCGTATGACCGAGTAATCAGCTACAATGCAAAGTCATATTCGTTCACTTATTGCACTAACTCTGTACATAGTTATAATTATCCAGTAGATAGGTATAACTCTGAACACTTCAATGATACATTTCTGTATAAGCTGTTCCATGCTTCTATTGTAAGTTATATTGGTAATACGAATACAAGTACGGTATGTGATGAGAACCGCCGCGCCGGTGTTCCAAGTAAGTTTTAGGATTTTGACAATGTTATGAGATCCCTTTAATTGCAATGTTGATTTTACGCTTTCCAGGCGCTTTTTAATGGCCCGGTCAGATATCAACGGATAGCGGAAACGAATGCCCAACGAATAGAAAATTTGCGAAATAAAATTATCCGGTGATGAAAGTCGTCTCCATTGATTTATGTACAAAACATAGAACAACGTACATCACCGGACAAGGAACGGACAAGAAACGCATACGAACGGAGACGAACGGATGGAAAATTTAGCTCTCCGTTTGACGTCCGTTTACGCAATCCGTTGATATGTGACCGGGCTATAATAACGAGTCATTGATTCGAATCCGATTTTCATAGAAAATAGTGCATTGGAATTAATTATCACGCTGATTATAATAATGAAAGCTGATATTGAAATGGACTACTGCACGATTTTACAACATAGAATACAGAAAGTGTGTTAATTTATCTTTAAGATGTTTTAAAGGGATCTTGTAACATTGTCAAAATCCTCAAAATTAACTCCTAGCGGTGCTCATTGTATTCATATTACCAAAAGAAGCTTTCGTTTTTTTTTTCTTCCAAATTTCTCTTCCGTTATAAAGATATGTATGATTGAAGTGTTTAGATGTATACATATCTAGTAGTGGATAATGACAACTGTGTACAGTCAGTGCAATGCGTTCGAGAATATAACTTGTCACAATGATTGCTCACACAATGTAACCAGAATCGCGTTTTCTCATTAATTAGATAATTTAATTAGTTATAGAGAGTGAGTAGATATGCGTCATATAATTTTCTTCATAATCATCATGATCGTTATAAAAAAAAAAAAAAAAAAAATCCACACGAAGTTGTTACCAGTATCAGGTATCATCACTAATTAAATAATTTATAAAGAGAGGGTAAACATGCATAATATCGTTATCACTTTTTCCGACATCAACATAACTTTGTTGACATGTGCAAACACTGACGAAGGGTTGATAGAATGTGTTTGTATAATTATCTGATATGTCCACTGAGTGATGAGTGAAAATGCCATGGTACATGTAAATGAGAGTCACAATTACAGAGTAATGAGCGAGAATGCAAAGTGATATTCGCTGGCTCATTGCACTGACTTCTTTTTTTTTTACAGTTTCAATTCTCCACTAGAGTTTTATAAATCCGAACACTTCAACCATACATATCTTTATAACGAAAGATTAATGTTGGAACCTGTGACCACACTCTAAAAAATAACTAGTCAAAATGACCAGAAACCTAGTCAAATACATTGATGTTTTAATTCAATATTGTCTTTTTATACAAAAAAATAATATAAACTTATACTCAATAGCGTTTTCACGTTATTGAGTATAATTTCAATATATTTTTCTGTATACAAAGGCAATATAAAATTAGAACATCAATGTATTTGACTAGATTTTCCGGATCATTTTGACTAGAAATAGTGCAGGTGCCCGGCTGACTAGGTTTCTGGTTATTTTGACTAGTTCTATCGGTAATACGAATACAACGAGGTACGTAAGAGCTGCTAGAGTTCTAACTCAATTTTGTGGATTTTGACAATGTAGTTACTATAGATGCTGTTAACAAAAACTGAGACTTTTTCCAGACAAAGTTTAGAAAAAAAGGTGCAATGTTATACTTAAGCACCGAGCATGGTGGCTTAGCGGTTAGAGTGTCCGCCTCATGCACGGGAGGTCCCGGGTTCGAACCCAGACCGGGTCATACCAAAGACTTTTAAAATGGTACCCTCTGCCTTCTAGCCAGGCGCTCGGCATTTATAGAAAGGAGAAGGGAAAGTTAATCACACGAGTTACCAGAGGACTGGCCCCCTTCTGTAGATTTCGCTACATTTAGTAGACGTGTGACCTAGGGCTAATGAATCGGAGATAGGCGCCGCCTTATGTGCCAACATTGGCACAGGAAGGTCTTTAACTTGTTATACATGTACTTTACAATGCTGAAAATAAGGTGGTCGACCAAACATTTCTCTTTGCATTTCTCTTTTTTAAAATCTCAAATTAGACAATACTCGTCTTTCATTACATTTAAGTTTAAATATAAATATGTTTACGTCTTCGGAAAAAAAGTATAGGCTTTAAATCCAATCAAAGTGTTTTTCCCCCTAATTTCTCTAGTATCTCAAATGAAAAACAAAATCTGCATCTGTCATGATCATTGTTTTCATAAAGTAAGTGTTAATATTGAAAACTAATGTAATGCAGTTGGCAGGGTTTATTCCCGGTTATTCAAGTTTAAAGAACCAAAAACCTTTCTTGTTAATGTCTCTCTCATTTCAAAATGAAAAAAATAAAAAATAAATAACTGCCATCATGCTAAAGTGATACATATTTAAAGAGATCTAGTAACATTGTCCATATCCACAAAACTTATTTATAACTCTAGTTATATTCGTATTACCAATAGAAGCATGGAACAGGTTTCGGTTTTTCTAATATCCTTTGAGTTAAAAAGATACTCACGATTGAAGTGTTCGGATTTTTAATTATCCACTGGAATATTATTGCTGTTTACAAAGTCAGTGCAACCAGCTCGCAAATATCACTTTCCATATTCGCTCATTAACTCGGCCATATTAGATCCATTTAACGGGAAATGTTCACATATTTATTACTTTGTGGACATATCAGATCACAAAACATATTCATTTTTATCACCCATTCATCATGCACTGTTTCCTTATATCAACAAAGTTACTAGATCCATTTAAAGGGGTAGTTTAGTTTTGGTAGAGAGGGCGCTGCACATCACAATTTGTGTGTGAGGTAATGAAAAACTGAGTGTCGAATTTGAGAGAACATGCAATTTTAATGGCAGAATAAACTTTATTTGGTCAAAATCTGTCCAGAAACGGCTGAAATATTAATAAATATATATGATCTTATAATTATTTGGGGCCCAAATAATTAGATTAATTTTTCAACAAAATTTAAAAATGCATACACTTTTTCAAAAATTTTCAAAAGCGTTTTGTAAATAGTTGTTGATGATCTCTCTATTTAATCATGATTTCAATAAAACATCACATGCATCATTTTGTATGAAAATGGTTAAAACCAATGCCTTTTTAGAGAGCGCCCTCCTGTGTTTTAAAGGCTCTTTTTTAATGATAATGGGCTTTTTACTTAGTCGTTTGTAATTTTGTATACCTTTCGAGCATGGTGGAGTTATAACTATTAGTTTATAATGTTACTGTCCAGGTTTGGTTACTAAAGTTCAGCCTTACCAAAACTGTACTACCCCTTTAATACGTCATTTGTACTATATAAACAGTTCCCCAGGTCCCTTTTCCAATTTAGGGATCCCAGGTCTTTTTTTATAAAAGGGTTTCAAGGCTTAAATCCCAATCAAAATTTAATTGTTTTTTCTGATTTCTCTACCAGTCAGAATGAAAGGACAAATCTGCATCTTTCATCATCTTAAAGATACTGTCAACCTTTGGCAGACCAAAATTCAAAAGTTGCGAGAAGACAGAAAATCCCATTTAAGAGCAGGTCTTCGAAGATTAGGACTTGCAAATATCTTATAGTGGAATTAAAATGACTTTAGAACAAACAGTTACTACGACCGTTTACTTTTTTCTAGCACTTGCAGACCCTTGATTGTGTTTCGTGTTTGTACTTGATTTTCAAAAAAAAAAAAAAACATTTATTTTGGTAAAACACAATCGAAGTGATTCAATCAAATCTGTTATGTAAAATGTCAATTATAAGTTTAACTTGGTAAACTTACATACATAACCCATGATGCATACAGCCAAACCTGTGTATAGTGACCCCCAAGGGAAACAAGACATGTGGCCACTGTAATCAGGTGATCGTTATAGAAAGGTTCTATAACACTGTTTCATCTGCAATGGGACACGTTAGGTGGCCACTATAGGCAGGTTAGCTGTTATAGACAGGTGGCCAATAGGACCGTCATGACTGTACATTCTTTAGAAAGGAAATAAGCATGAGAGACTACAAAACGATCGTTTTTCTTGCATATAATTTGAATTCTGCATCCCTGGATGTTTAAAGTACGCTTGTAGTGTATATAATGGTGTACTGTATTTGAAAATGCCTGCAAAAGTAAGACACTTTCTTTAAAGTAATACTTATTTGATGTATTATTTGTAATATTTATTATTATTTTGGCAGGTTTCCGGGGCATTATTAGAGGTTATTTTTAGACCCAATAACTGTTTTTGCTCATTTCTCTCTAATCTCAAAATACGCAAAATCCGTACCTTCCATTGTGTTAAAGTAATATTGATTTGATATATAATTATTGTGTAATATTTATGATCAAGGCTTCAAATCCAGCGAAAGGTAGACAGACCCCCAGTGGCCTTTTAATCAATGGGTGACAATTTTAATAATAATTATGGGTAATAATGATTTGGTGCATCATTTGTAATATTTATGATTTGGCATGTTTCCGGGGCATTATTAGAGGTTATTCAAGAATTTAGACCCAAAATAACTGTTTTTGCTAATTTCTCTCTTATCTCGAAATTACGCAAAATCCGTACCTTCCATCGTGTTTAAAGTAATATTTATTTTTATATATTTTGTTATATTTATGATTAACGCCTCGAATCCAATTGAAGGTAGACACTATAATGACCTTTCAATTAGTGGGTGACAAAGACAGCTGGGTACGCGCAACGCTTAAAGGGATCTAGTAACTTTGTTTGCATATGCAAAAAGGGATAAATTGTTGGTATATAATGTGTAGTTTTGTGATCTGATATGTCCTCTGAGTATTGTGTGACAATTTCGCGTTAAATGGATGTTATATGGCCTGGTAATGAGTAAGTGAAAATGCAAAGGGATATTTGATTTTTATTGCACTGGCTTTGCAAACAGTATGACTATCCAGTGGATAGTTGAAATCCGAACACTTCAATATTAAACACTTCGAAAGAAAGGGAAATTCAAATAACCAAACACTGTTCCATGCTTCTATTGATAATACGAATACAACAAGGTATGAGAGAACGACTAGATTTCAAATCAAGTTGTGTGGACTTGGACTATGTTTAACATAGTCCAAGTAACTTACTAGATCCCTTTAAAGAGCAGTAACATTTTAAAAACCCACAACAAATACATTTTCTTAGGACTCTAGCGGTTCTCAAATACCTGTACCACATTATATTCGTATTTCAAATAGGAGCATGGAACAGGTTTCCGATTTCTGGATTTCTCTTTGTTATAAAGATATTTATGATTGAAGTGCTCGGATTCGATTTTTTTTCCATTTCCACTTGCACACACCACTCGGTGGACATATCAAATCACAGAAATGCACATTTTATCAACCCTGCATCAGTGTTTGCATATGTCACGAGATCCCTTTAAAGGGCAATGCAACTATGGCTTTCGGCTATTATTATCGTTTAGAGGTTGAACAGATATTTTATTTGATACATAACTTGGCAATTTTGGCCTCCTGGATCCCATGAAATCCTTACGTGAACATACCCACATTTTACTAATTATTACGGCGGCAAAAGGTGATGGGAGCGGCCATGTTCTTGTAATTGCCCGACATGCTTTGCAAACTATGACGAGTGCGCTACTAGTATTCAGACAATGGTAACAATAGGTCCTATTGAAATGCATTAGTGCATATCACTGACCATAAGTCCGCACACACCTAATAATGGCGGCCTCCAGTGTTCGCATGAATAGTGGTAAGCCCGATAGAGTTTTCGCATATTTCTCCCAAAGCAGAAATCTGAGTCGGAGTTATGTTATATATAATAAAAAGGCATATTACGATATATCAAGTAGGATAAACTCTATTCTTGAGTTGCATTGCCCTTTAAGGGAATCCAAACGTGATGAATAATTGGTTGATACCTAGAAAGAAATCCATTAAAGGGTAAACAGAGGCTAGCATTTTCGCCTGCAGCTACTAATACGTTCGTGAATTATTCCCGTCACTTCTATTCGTATTTACCTCCTGGCTATTACTAATGTTAGAACTAATTAAATGGTTATGAGACCACTATATCATCTGTTCTGACTGACCACTATACTGGAGGCTGCCATATTTTTCCAACAGTAATGCATTAAACGTCATCTGAGAGTGCAAAATCGGGTCACGTAACTGCTGTTTTGGAGTCTGTTGATATGTCAGTATAGTAGTAACGTACCCCACTGTAGTTAGTGAACGCTCAAATTACGTTTCATGCGGTACTATTGGAGAATATGGCAGCCACCATTCAGTAAATATCCCTTGACAATGAGTAATAATCTTCTTCTGTAGATCCATGAATACAGAATACATGAGTAGGGTGATTTGTTTTTTCTTCAAATTTTGATATCATAATTCAGGATATTGAGTGCATTGAACACACAATACACGATCATGACGATTTTACAAATTTTGTACTTGATTCTGTACTTTTCTCTTTCACATATTGGAACATTATTTGTAGGCATTGGTTCCCTTTAATTACTATGAGACATAATTATCAAAGTACAATTTGCAAACTAATTTGATTTGAGAAAAATATAGCCTATATGTTTTTATCAATTTTTTTTATTACTCACTTAGGTCAAAATTTATCCCAGTTAAAGCCTCTTAATGCTGCACTGCCCATCAAACAAATTTGCAAAACAAAATAAAACTAGATGCATCTTCGACTGCGCGCTGTCGAAAATGATGCCTCCGCCATTACGCGATTTGTTTATATCAAGCCCAAATCAACATGTACACTGAATTAATTCAGTCAACTCAATTTTGATGGTACTCTGTCTTTTAGATCTTGACGTATCACAATTATGAGCTAGTATAAGTGACCTTGACCTTTGCCCTCATGACCCCAAAATCTAATGACTACAATTGCTCCCTAAGATACATTCAGGTATCAAGTTGGATTGAAATCTGATATTCAGTTCTTGAGATTTCCAATCACAAGCTACTTTTACATATAATGAGCCCTGTGACCTTTGACCTTCTCATGACCACAAAATCTAATCAGTTCATTGGCTCCCCAAGAAACATACATGTACCATGTTTGGTCAGAATCCGTCAATCCGTTCTAGAGATAATGCGATCGTGAGCTATTTTTGCATATATAATGAGCTCTGTGACCTTTGACCTTTTACCTCATGACCCCAAAATCTAATCAGATCATCGGCCTCCTAAGTTACATACATGTACCAAGTTTGGTCAGAATCCGTCAATCCGTTCTTGAGATAACGCGATCACGAGCTATTTTTGCATATATAATGAGCTCTGTGACCTTTGACCTTTGACCTCATGACCCCAAAATATAATCAGATCATCGGCTCCCCAAGATACACACATGTACCAAGTTTGGTCAGAATCCGTCAATCCGTTCTTGAGATAACGCGATCACGAGCTATTTTTGCATATCTATAATGAGCTCTGTGACCTTTGACCTTTGACCTCATGACCCCAAAATCTAATCAGATCATCGGCCCCCCAAGATACATACATGTACCAAGTTTGGTCAGAATCCGTCAATCCGTTCTTGAGATAACGCGATCACGAGAACGGGACGTACGGACGGACGGACGGACAACCCGAAAACATAATGCCTCCGGCAACTTCGTTACGGAGGCATAAAAATGTTTTTGCCAAGTGGACAGGAAGGGAGATTAGATTTGTGGATAGAACAAATCCAAACTTGAATAATTTAAATATTGGCTAAGTTTTAGATTCTGTCTGGTTCGTTTTGATTGTTTAAATTTTTAATGTTTTTCTCACTTCGGTCAAAATTTGTCCCAGTTAAATCTGTTTAACCCTTCAAGTGCCAAGGTCTTACAATACTTGTATAATTAGATATGTGTGTTGTTTAGGTTTACTGTATACTACAACAAATATCAAATCTGTTCATTTGTGTGCAAATGTGATATAATTGAATATAGAATATACTTGGAAAATGAGTTGTTTTGAGAACAGAACAATTGTCATAAATAAAGATTCTTAAAACAACAGGTTTTGATCATATATTGATATAGAGTAATTTTAATTACGAGTTGTTTTTATGCCACGTATTATATACAAATTTGATGAATAACATTGCTATATTTGGAATAAACTCGTAGTTGATTATGCAAGGTAAAAAATAGCGCTTTCAGAACAGAAATAAAGCAGGGGGTGTATTCTGACAATTAAATTAAGCTAAAATTTATTGTATCGATGTCACTAAATATAAAATATTTTTAGCCAAATAGGTATTCTTAAACTGTACTTAATGAATACCCATTTGCTCAAACAATGATTTAGTGACGAAGATACAATTAAATTTTATCTTAAAATTATTTTTTTAGAATATACCCCAGCACTCTTTTAACTAATGAGTTGCAATACTACATCAATGTTATTTATTATTATCTTCTATGTTATTAAAATATATTACAGATATTGTTTATAGATATCAAACAAACAAAAGATAACATGAGCATAATTAAATAATAACTTCACAGAGGTGAATAACTGAAGAGTTTAGATTACACGTTTTAAATTGAGTTGATTGGACAAATTTGATTGAACATGATAATTATACACCACAAGAAAAAAGTAAAAACTACCAATGTCAATGAAAAGGTGCATACATTGACGTCTATGACATGATTCATAATATTCAGGACTCGCCTAATAGCAGTGGCCCGGGTGCCAATGGCCACCTGAAATTTCATTTGGCCACTAGAAAATAAGCTAGAAAATCTGTATTGGCCACTAACTACTGTTATTAGAATCTACAACACACAAGTCTATGGTGAGAATATATCGGATGTGTAATTTGGCCTGATATTAGTACCAGGTGCATTTCATAATGAGCTATTGGTGCTACGTTGCGCTTCAGCATTTTGCAAGTTCAAAATTGATAGTAGATAAATAAACAAGATTAAAGGTGCACCTGTAAAGTGTCAGATATTGCCCAAAATGACATTTGACACTTCAATCCTGTACCAACATCATCGTAAGATATGTTTGAATGATGTGTGAAAGTTTCATTGAAAAAGAACACTGCTTTTCTGGTTAAAAAGCGAAAGTATGACGTCTATGAGGTTTATGACCGTTCATTAACGCTCTTGAGCTGAATGATAGATATCGTCATACTAAAGGGGCATTTGAAAAAATCTAACCCTATTTTATTCTTCTCTTACCATAAGCTAAACAACACGGTAGAAGAGAAACGAGGAAGCTCCAAGTAATTATCGTGGAGTTAGACACTTTACAGGCATCCCTTGAACCTATACCATAGAACACCATCATCAAGCACCCCCCAAGCACCTATATGCATCTTGCTTTTAAAGAGCGCCCGCTCTCTGTCCAAACGGTAAACTTTAATCAAGAATGCAAATAATGGTGAGGAATATTCATGAGGATAATAATGGAGGTGAATCTCATGGAAACGTCTTTAAAAGCAATATGCGTATAGGTGCTTGGGGGGTGCTTGACGATGGTGTTCTACGGTATGTACAAACAATCATGGAATATCTCAGCCTTACATCTGCTCATGAATTACCGAATGAACGTAAAAGTAAATGGACGGAGAGCAACAAAATATTTATGGTGTACGGTAACAAAAAAAATGGACTTCGTTAGTACCTCAGCCCGACAGATTATTATAAATAACTGGAATGAAAGAAAAGTTACATACGGACGGACAAACATTATTTATGGCCAAAGCACACACAAAATAAAATAAAATACTAAATGATGAACACATGATGTAATCTGAATTAAACATACATGTATAAAGTACTGGAGAATGAATACAAACAAAATTGAAAGCAACATTCGGATATAATATTTCAGGAGGAAAAAAACAAACACATCAACACAAATTTAAAAAAATGATATTAACAAGAGGAATGTAAAAATATATAAGCGATATCATATATATATTTTAAGGATAAAATTAATAATTGGAAGCTTTTTCACACACAAATATATAAGTACGTTTTTTTACACTGAAAATAAAAATAATAACAACAATCATAATAAGTATAGATTCAAGAGCCTGATATGCATTACAATATCATAACTCTCATCATTGATTATGTCATGTACATCAGGGGGGTGTTTCACAAAGATCCTAAGTTGAACTTAGCACTAAGTTGGACTTAGTAACTATGGAAAGCTGTTAGTTTCTATGAAACAATTTTGTAAAATTTATTTTAAAAGGCATAAAATGTTGATTCAAATCATATATATTTTCTATTATCAAGGAGATTTCATGAGCTTGATGTAAAATTTATGAAAAGTCGAAAATACTTGCAGTTTTGCTTTTTAATATATTTTATTCCAAGGCTACAAATGGCTTTCCATACTTTTTAAGTCCAACTTAGAGTTAAGTTCAACTTAGGATCTTTGTGAAACAGCCCCCAGGTGTGCAACATATCCACTCCCTGGGGAGCATTCCTTCCAAGACGCTCATAGCCATAGAGGTCACTAAATAAAAGGCTCCCAACTTCTAATGCAGTGCTCAAAATTAGCATAAGCCCGCTGGCCCGGGGCAACTAAAAATCTAAAAATTAGCTTTGGGCCACCAAATTTCATTGATCCTAAATTCTACTGCAATTTAACATCTCAATTAACATGTTCACTCTAAAATTGTGCAATTTCAAGAGAATTAAATAATACAGGGCCGTATGCAATGGGTAAATTCTTTTAACGCAAAGGCCAACTTTCCTTTTTACAAAGCGTAGATTCAATTTACAATTCTTATGAATACATTATGCGAGAACAAATAAACATTAAGACAAAGCAGCCTTTATAGTACAACATAGGCTCTACAAAGCACCAAGTGAATAATAGTATATGATATATATAAATACACAAGATATATATATGTTAAGAGTTGTACAAAAATAATATTCTTTATACTTATAGATTTACATTCAACAATTTATGCTACTTTCTTTATGACAGTCTTTCCAAGAATATCATTTTCTTCCCAAATATCAAAATGATTTTTTTATCATCGCAACTAAGAATATCATTGTGAACCTATTTTGTATTTCCCAAAATGATTTACTTGCTATAAATAATGCCAGTTATTGTTTATTTAGATACTATAAAATGTTTTTTTAAGACTTTTTTCTACTGAGCAAATGCCATTACCAATTTATGTGCTTATGCATTGTTCATTGCTTAAGAGCTACAGTAAAACATAGTTTGTACAGTGACCGCCTATTAGTGAAGCAAGCGTCCATTGAAAACAAGTGGCCTTTATAGACAGGTCCCATAATTGTTTTTCTATGCCGGGAATAACTTTTGATGGCCACTATGACTATAGGCAGGTTGGCTGCTATAGTCAGGTGGCCACTAAGAAAGGTTTGTCTGTAATTTGGTTTCCACTATAGGCAGGTTGGCTGCTATAGACAGGTGGCCACTAAGAAAGGTTTGACTGTAATTTGGTTTCCACTATAGGCAGGTTGGCTGCTATAGACAGGTGGCCACTAAGAAAGGTTTTACTGTAAATTGGTTGCCACTATAGGCAGGTTGGCTGCTATAGACAGGTGGCCACTAAGAAAGGTTTTACTGTAAATTGGTTGCAACTATAAGCAGATTGGCTGCTATTAATCGAGAGGTGGCCACTAAGAAAGGTTCGTCTGTAAATTGGTTGCCACTATAGGCAGGTTGGCTGCTATAGACAGGTGGCCACTAAGACAGGTTTGACTGTAATTTGGTGGCCACTATAGGCATGTTGGCTGCTATAGACAGGTGGCCACTAAGAAAGGTTTTACTGTAAATTGGTTGCCACTATAGGCAGATTGGCTGCTTTAGACTGGTGACCACTATAGGCAGATTGGCTGCTATATAGACAGGTGGCCACTTATAGGCAGGTTGGCTGCTATTGACAGGTGGCCACTAAGACATGTTTGGTGGCCATTTAGGCAGGTTGGCTGCTATAGACTAGTGGCCACTATGACAGGTTTGACTGTTATGTGGTGGCCACTATAGGCAGGTTGGCTGTTATAGACAGGTGGCCACTAAGACAGGTTTTTTACATGGGCGTAGATCTGTAATTGATACCTATTCATCAGGGGGGATGATCTATTCATTCATCCCTCCCCCAGGGCTGATGAATAGGTATTGCGTAAGTATCTACGCCCAAGGGTTTTTACATGCATACGGCAGCAACGTCCTTCATGTGAACGTGCAAAATAAAGATAGAAACAAGGTTATTATTGTAGAATACAGACTTCTTGTTTGACCTTCTGTAAATGCATTAAGATCATCCAGACTCGTGAAATTAATCTTTCTACGAAAATAAAACAAGGTTTGCAGAATTCTAAAAACAGAAAATAGATTTGGATTTTTGACCATTATTACTGTTTTAGTATTAGGTTACAATAAATATTGTAAACAGAGAACAAGGTGATTGCTTTACATGTACATGTATATGTTACTTATCTTTGTGCAAAATTGATTCTTTGAATAGTGAACAATAACAATTTGCAGAAACCATAAATCAGAAATTGCTTTATTGACTACAACCGGTTACTAGTTACACAGGTTAAACTTTTTTTTACTTTACTGTCATTGCCCTTAGTATGGCCATGGTTGATTATTACTATTTTTAGTAAGGTTACAGTACATTCAATAATACATGATTTGTAATCCAATGAGAAAGACCAACAAATATTAATTAGTCAAATATTTACTGTCACGCTTTATAAACAAATTTGCAGTAATGGCGAATCTGCCTCTACTGTAAACTTACTGTACAGGTGATATATTTGTAATGTCATGAATATTAAATGTAAATATGGTCGGCGGGTGAGCGAGGGAAGGACGTTTAATACCCGATCCCTCCGAGATTCTAACATAGGTACCCATAGAGTGGTGAAGTGTGATGTCATCTATGATGTCATAAACACCTATTTTTAGAAATTTTCAAATTTGAACTTCATTTTCAGAAAGAGCATAAAAAATAATGTCTAAATACGGAAAATCAATTGAATATGTTAAGTATTGCCCATCCAAATGATTTTTTTTTTGTCCAATAGGCAATCAGTGTTATAGTACACTGGTTCATAACTTTATGAACCAGTGCACTATAACACAGATTGCCCATTGAAGTAAAATTAATTTGGATGGGCATATATCTCAGCCAATACTTAACATATTCAATTGATTTTCCGTATTTAGACATTATTTTTTATGCTCTTTCTGAAAATGAAGTACAAATTTGAAAATTCTAAAAAAGGATTTTCATGACGTCATGGCTTCTGTACTCTATAGACTTTGAAACAACTCCACCCAGTTCCTGTACGCAAGGGGTTAAGTCGTTTTTGTGCTGAATTGAGTTACGCACACCATGTTGTAGGCCAGAGCCTCCTCTAAGTATCGCAAAATTCTGAAAAAAAATAATATGCCGTATTTGGGGGAACATTGATCGAATTGATATTTATAGAGGGCTACATTTGGGGGGGGGGGGGGGGGGGCAGAGGCTATGCCAATCAATCTCACTTGAACATGATAATCTACTTACAGACTGCCAGTGCCCCCTATTGTCCAATATTCACACCATAGTCCCCATGGAATTTGAATTGGATTTATATATTTCACAAACATCTTCTTTTTTTTTTTACTAAAAAGATTTGTATAATAAGATTAACTATACCACACGATTACACTGGAAAAAACAAACAAATGTATTACTGTATCACACTAAGCCTCTTAGAAAGATCATACACTTCCATTTCCTTGCAAGAGAAAGTCTTAGAAAATCTCTTGGGGGAAAATGTGAGGAATTGTACTAAGTGATTTATTGATACCGTAGTTGTTTTCAATTCCTGATTCTATTTCAATAACATATCATACAATCTGTTTCGTCATAGCTTAACCTTTTGCTGGTCAAGTGCGTCAATTGGCACAACCCTCAAGTAAATTATAAGAATGAAACGGGTTTCCTCTACCTATGAATATTCTATGTGGTGCCAGATTATAATTCTATATAATCATACAATTTTTCTCTTAAGTAGCTTAACCTTTGGATGGCCAAGTGCGCCATTGGCACAACCCTGAAGTATGATTATGACATCGAATGGGGTTTCCTATCCCTTTGAACTTGTCTTTGTGGTACAATATTCTTCATTTATAAAGTAATCACACATTTCTAAGATAATATTACTGCGCTTGAGCATTTCATACCCAAAGCTGGGTTAAACACTGTATAATAGTACAAATGTAGCATAAATAATAAAAGAGCTATAGCACTAGTAGCACCTACAATGTTTGAACCAAAGAGGGCAGCAAACATCTATCAAAGTTGATTATCAGCAGTAACTCTAATGAATAAAACAAAACATGAAAATACTACAAATAATTTATAGTATTTATAGAGCGCCATCTACATATCTAGACACCTAATTCAGAGGTGCATCTCTACCCTTGGAAATCTGGTACACTTCAAACCCGCACAATTATCTTGTCACCATCTCAACTCCCAGGGGAGCATACTAGCCCAAACTGCCCTACTATGTAGGGTGCTGCAGGCTACTTAAAGGGTACCACCACCCAAAAATAATATTCTTATAAATGAAAGGTAACCGTTTAATTAGTCCATTTATACTCTTGGGTAAGAGAGCAGCAGTGTGGATTCAAATAAATTACCAACAGTAGTGTTCTTGCATAAAAAAAAATATTGAGCACAACTATATTGCAGCATGAAACATGAAATTTGGCAAATGTATTTTGAAAGAACGAAAACAAACGTAAAATTGAGATGAAACTGAACGTAATTTGCATAAATGAAAGGCAGAAAACGAAAGCTCTCCAAAAATAACACAAAAGTACATGTACCTCTGTTCTAAAGAAGTAGCCCCCTAAAGATATCTTGCATCATTAAAAGGAAGAAGAAAAATAAATATTCAGCCAGTTAGAAGACTAGACCAATACCCACAGCTTCAAATAATGTCATACATAGCTGTAGTAGTCCACCGAGGCAACATGAAAACACAACATTTTGCCTCAAACGAAGATTCTACTAGGATTGAAGCTCAGGCCGCATATTAACTCTCATTTTTATTACACAGAAGACTATTTTTAGTCGATAAGCAGTTTTATATAAGCAGTATATTTCTCTATTAGACATAATTCTATAATAACCAGTGATTTGTTGATGAAGAGAGAGAGGAGAAAACCTAAATCATTCGTGATGGATGTCTTCTGTCCTCCTATGAAGTTTCTTGTAATGTTGCCTCAAACAATACCCACAGCTTCAAATAATGTCATACATAGCTGTAGTAGTCCACCGAGGCGACATGAAAACACAAAATTTTGCCTCAAACAAAGATTCTACTAGGATTGAAGCTCAGGCCGTATATTAACTCTCATTTGTATTACACAGATGACTATTTTAGTCGATAAGCAGTATATTTCTCTATTAAACATAATTCTATAATAACCAGTGATTTGTTGATGAAGAGAAAGAGGAGAAAACCTAATCATTCGTGATGGATGTCTTCTGTCCTCCTATGAAGTTTCTTGTAATGTTGCCTCAAACGAAGATTCTACTAGGATTGAAGCTCATGCCGCATATTGACTTTCATTCTATTACACAGGCGATTATTAAAAGTAAATTGGCAGCTTTCAGCAGTATATTTCTCTTCATAAGCCATACATTCTCTAATTATACATCCAGTTTATTTATATCGACGATGAGGAAGAGGAGAATACCTGGTCATTCGAGATAGATGTCTTCTGTCCTCCGATGAAGATTCTTCGTGAATTGAAAGCTCAGGCCGCATATTATCTATAATTTTATTACACAGGCGATTTTTGTAGTAGATGGCCAGTTTTATAAGCAGTTTATTTCTCTTCATAAGCCATAAATTCTCTAATTATACATCCAGTTTATTAAATATCGATGATGAGGGAGAGGAGGATACCTGTTCATTCTCAATAAATGTCTTCTGTCCTCCGATGAAGTTTCTTCTAGAATTGAAAGCTCAGGCCGCATATTGACTATCATTCTATTAAACAGGCGATTATTAAAAGTAAATTGGCAGCTTTCAGCAGTATATTTCTCTTCATAAGCCATAAATTCTCTAATTATACATCCAGTTTATTTATATCGACGATGAGGAGGAGGAGGATATCTGTTCAGTCTAGATACATGTCTTCTGTCCTCCGATGAAGTTTCTTCTAGAATTGAAAGCTCAGGCCGCATATTGACTATCATTCTATTAAACAGGCGATTATTAAAAGTAAATTGGCAGCTTTCAGCAGTATATTTCTCTTCATAAGCCATAAATTCTCTAATTATACATCCAGTTTATTTATATCGACGATGAGGAGGAGGAGGATATCTGTTCAGTCTAGATACATGTCTTCTGTCCTCCGATGAAGTTTCTTCTAGAATTGAAAGCTCAGGCCGCATATTGACTCTCATTCTATTACACAGGCAGTTATTAAAAGTAAATTGGCAGCTTCCAGTAATATTTGTCTTCATAAACCATAAATTCTCTAATTATACATCCAGTTACCTATATTGACGAAGAGGAAGAGGATAATAACTGCTCATTCTAGATACATGTAGATGTCTTCTGTCCTCTGATGAAGATTCTTCGTGAATTGAAAGCTCAGGCCGCATATTACCTATCATTCTATTACACAGGCGATTTTTGTAGTAGATGGCCAGTTTTATAAGCAGTTTATTTCTCTTCATAAGCCATAAATTCTCTAATTATACATCCAGTTTATTAAATATCGATGATGAGGGAGAGGAGGATACCTGTTCATTCTCAATAAATGTCTTCTGTCCTCCGATGAAGTTTCTTCTAGAATTGAAAGCTCAGGCCGCATATTGACTCTCATTCTATTACACAGGCGATTTTTGTAGTAGATGGGCAGTTTTATAAGCAGTTTATTTCTCTTCATAAACCATACATTCTCTAATTTAATATCCAGTTATTTATATCGACGATGAGGAAGAGGAGAATAACTGCTCATTCTAGATAGATGTCTTCTGTTCTCTGATGAAGTTTCTTCGTGAATTGAAAGCTCAGGCCGCATATTATCTATAATTTTATTACACAGGTGATTTTTGTAGTAGATGGGCAGTTTTCAGCAATATTTCTCTTCATAAGCCATAAATTCTCTAATTATACATCCAATTTATTTATATCGACGATGAGGAAGCGGAGAATACCTGGTCATTCTCAATAGATGTCTTCTGTCCTCCGATGAAGATTCTTCTAGAATTGAAAGCTCAGGCCGCATATTGACTCTCATTCTTTTAAACAGGCAATAATTAAAAGTAAATCGGCAGCTTTCAGCAGTATATTTCTCTTCATAAGCCATAAATTCTCTAATTAAACATCCAGTTTATTTATATCGACCATGAGGAAGAGGAGAATAACTGTTCATTCTCGACAGATGTCTTCTAGCTGTCCTCAGATGAAGTTTCTTCTTGAATTGAAAGCTCAGGCCGCATACTGACTCTCATTCTATTAAACAGGCAGTTATTAAAAGTAAATTGGCAGCTTCCAGCAGTATATTTCTCTTCATAAGCCATAAATTCTCTAATTAAAAATCCAGTTTATTAAATATCGACGATGAGGGAGAGGAGGATACCTGTTCATTCTCAATAAATGTCTTCTGTCCTCCGATGAAGTTTCTTCTAGAATTGAAAGCTCAGGCCGCAAATTGACTATCATTCTATTACACAGGCAGGTATTAAAAGCAAATTGGCAGCTCAGTTTCAGCAGTTTATTTCTCTTCATAAACCATACATTCTCTAATTAAACATCCAGTTATTTATATCGACGATGAGGAAGAGGATATTACCAGTCCTGGTCATTCTAGATAGATGTCTTCTGTCGGGTTGGTGTAGTCCAGGAACTCTGCATAGAACCTCTTGAAAGCTGCCCTGTAGAATAAAAAATAAGCAGTATTTCAAACATAAGGAAACTTACCAGAAGTATACTATAATATAAATGAAAAAAGAGCAATGAAAATGGGGTTTCTCCAGGATTCGAACCCGAGACATCAGGATTGCTAGACCAGTTGCTCTTGCAGCTAAGCTATAGAAAACCTTACGCTGTGTTCATCCCTAAAACCCCTTAAAGGGTTCTAGTAACATTGTCCAAATCCTCAAAATTTACTCGCAACTCTAAACGGTTCTCTCATTATTAACAATACAAGCGCGGGACAGGTTTTTAAAAATTTTAATATCCCTTTCGTTAAAAAGATATTTACGACTGAAGTGTTCAGATCTTTTAACTATCCACTGGATAGTCATAACCGTGTACAAAGTCAGTGCAATGAGTTCATCACTTATTGCACATGTCAACAAAGTTACTAGATCCCTTAAAAAATATACATTTCCAATTAGATTAAAAACATGCTTCTTTTTGGGAGGAGAATCAAGAACTATTTGACAATTATTTGTTTTAATGAAAGTGAGCAAAGAAACTTAAGCTTTGTCACGAGCCACATCCAGGATCTCCCGACAGTTAGAATGATATGATGCTCTCACCACTAAGCTAGAAAGCTCTTATGATACCTTGGCAGTAAATACAATAATTAACCCCTTGACTACGGGAACCAGGTGGGTTATGTGCAAAGTCTATGGGGATTTTAGAAACTCAAATGGAACGGGTTCAAAACTACTAAATTATGAAGCATTTATTTTCAGTTGTGATCTACAATTTAAATGTATGTAAATTATACATGTAGTATAAATAAGTTGAAAGAATCCCATAAATTCAGGGGAAAATTTATTTGTGGGTGTGTAAAATGTGAATTAATTCATCATTATCGGGGCTAACCTCGATAAGCATTTTGCTATTTGTTAGCACAATCAATCAATCAATCAATCAATCAAATGTTTTATTTAAAAAAATATATCATTTGTTATCAATCTGAACTGTGAATATACATATTGAATTGATCATTATTTTTGACGATAACATTTCATTTCATTTCAATGCTGGTGCTTTTCAGAAACCCCTCAATGCTCCTAATGGTCAGAAGCCATATGAAACTGACACAAACCCGAAGGATAAGTCATCAACTCGGGGATAAGTACATGGGATCAAGTGAAATGATGCTGCTTCTTTGGCGGAGGCATAATAAATTAACATGAACTAAAAGAAAAACAAATTGGGCTTCACCTGGAATCAAATTTGAGACTTCTGTATTAGAACTAAAGAGATAAATGTTTTTTTATAAAAGCTTACCCCATGGCCTCAGCAAGAGGTTGCGCACTCTTAGCGTTCTCAGTGATGAATGCATGGCAGGCAAACCGTCTGTCGCTGGGGTGCTTGGTGATAAATCCAAAATATCTGGAGGAAAAAAATTGAAAACTTTGTCCTAAAAACCACTAATCACATTGAGAATTTTTGCAACAGATTTTCTTCATACAGTATATAGGTCCACCAAATATTTGTCTTACTGTGTTGTGATAACATTGTATGACAATCGTACAACATTTGACGAACAATGACATGTTGTGGATGCCAAAAGTTTGGTGTCGTACACTAGACCTGCGATATAACCACAACATTTTCTGACTTCTCTGTCTTTTCCAGTTGTGAAAGCTCAATTTCATTGTGACCAGTTCCACGAAAGTCGTACAAAATTTAACCACATTTCGTACGACAGACCCACAACAGAATCATCGTGGGTTTCATTGTGACCAGGGCTTTACCGAGGTGCTTGTGATACATCCAAAATATCTGAGAAAAAAAGATTATGTCCTCCCTACAAATGTACTGTGCATTACCTTATGGACATTGAAACATAACCACATTCCCATCAGAACTCAAACAAATGAATCAGATAACGAAGAGATACTGTATCGCCATTTATTTTGCGAGGTTTTTTTTTTCGCGAATCACTTGTGAATTGCGAAATTAACAACACGCTAAAATATTGACACCAAATGCAAACGTACGTGTATTGCATGCATTACTGCACTAGCATATCTCTCAAGACAGTCATACACTTCCACAGTGGCCTAAACAAAACTGCGTGTTGATAACAGCCGAACGCGAATTTAACTACTTGCGAAATTGACCTAAAGTTCCGTTTCGCGAAAATTTATGTACACAAAATATATGGCGTAAACAGTATGTTGGAAGTCTATTCCTCTCATTCTCCTGGACATTTTGATACCAAGTTTGTGCAAATTGGACATTTTGATTCTTTGTAATCTTTAATATTGTAAGATGCCAATTCCTCATACATATAGTGTGTTACATAAAAATATTAGAGTTTTGCTGCATCGCGACACAGGCTGAGCCTTAGCTAAAAAACCTTACGAGGTGTCAAAATATTACGTTATCAGAATGTTTATTCAACAAATTTAATTCATCAAAATGTTGTTTATTCAAAACAATTATGCTTTTGTCTTTGACAATGGATTACAGATCAATGAACCAGGCTGAGCCCTAGCTAAAAAAAGCTTGAGGTATCAATATAATTTATTTAGTTATCAGAATGTTTTTTCAACAAAATTAATTAATCTAAATTTGTTTTATTCAAAACAATAATGTTTTTGTCTTTGACAATGGATTACAGATCAATAAACCATTAATTAATGGTGCCTTACTTTGTACTTGAAGGATGGAAACCGCAGTATGATATATGCTTTAGGGAGAAGTAGTAGTTGTGCCCTTTATGCTTCCCAGCTAAGAACCTCTCAACCTTCTTCCGCACAGAGTCTTTTTCCTGTAAAATAAATACATAACAATTAATAACGATATATACAAAATTACAGAACCATTAAATTTAATTTGAAATAAAATCATCATATTAAACAAAATGACAGAGCCATTGAATTTAATTTGAAATAAAATTATCATATTAAAAAAATCAAAAACGTTACTTAAAGAGACACTACATATATTGTTTCCCTAATTTTTTTAAGTGGAATAGAAAAAACAAAAACAAAAAAAAACAGAAGGATAAAAACAAAGTACAGTTCAAAAAGTAAATATTTCAAACCCCTAGCCTGAACATGTTTGTGACTTGTTCTCATTAGGTTAATCAGTCCACTACAGACAACCTGGGCTCCATTTCATAAAACTTGTCCAATCGTTGTGTGTGTCCAATTATTGTTACTACCATGGCAACAGCCAAAATGCTTGATACTGATTGGCTGTTGCCATAGAAGTTATAATAATTGGACACTCAAGACAACAATTGGAAAAGTTTGATGAAGCCGGTCTCAGGAGTACCATATACTAGCTCTTGGTATTCCAAATGCAGGAAGAAATAGGGTTAGCGAAAGTACCTCTTCAGATTTAGGTGGCTTTGATTGGTCGATCATCCGCACCCCGTTGTCGCTAATCTCCAGGATGCATTTCGTCGGTGGGCGGAGTTCCGGAGTCATCCTCCTCGCATTGACGACCTTCTGGATCGCCCGACATAGCACCTCGTTGCCACGGTGAAATGGCGTCTCGACCGAGCCGAGGAATAGGAGACGAAAGCGGTTGATGTGTATCCGCCTGCCATGGATTCCTTCCCAGAAAAAAATAATTAACAAAATTGAATTTGAATCCTTATACGGTATTTCTAATTCAATTGCTTTTACATCACTGAAAACAAACACATATTGCCGGACAAAGCAGCTCTTTGACACGGTAAAATCGCGTCAAATAAAAGGGGTCAGCGTGTAGATAAGTCGCACAGCCAGACATATAAACTAAGCTACCTTTCAAGTTGTATGACAAGTCAGGTCTTGTAGTGTGCAATGGGCTTTATAACCCTTGCCTACGGGAACCTGGTGGGTTATGTACACAGTCTATGGGGATTTCAGAATCTTGACGGGAACGGGGTATCATATTAAACACGTGATTGAATTACCTAGTTCCGTATCCATATGTTAGTTAGTTAAAGTCCTTCCTGTGCCAATGTTGGCACATAAGGCGGCGCCTATCTCCGATTCATTAGCCCTAGGCCACACGTCTACTAAATGTAGCGATAGCTACAGAAGGGGGCCAGTCCTCTGGTAACTCGTGTGATTAACTTTCCCTTCTCCATTCTATAAATGCCGAGCGCCTGGCTAGAAGGCAGAAGGTACCATTTTAAAAGTCTTTGGTATGACCCAGTCTGGGTTCGAACCCGGGACCTCCCGTGCATGAGGCGGACACTCTAACCACTAAGCCACCATGCTCGGTCATCCGTATCCATATGATCTACGTTGAATTCCCATACATATCTGGTTTGGAAGCACCCTTCGTCCCCCGTCCTCAAGTTGATCCCGTCATACCAGACGTCATCACAAAAAAAGTAATGATGATCTGGATTACAAGCATGAATACTCGTAGATCAAGATCACCATAAACATCTAATTGAATTACCCGGTTCCGTATCCATATGTCTACGTTGAATTCCCATTCATATCTGCTTGGGAAGCACCCTTCCCCCGTCCTCAAGACAAGTTGATCCCGTCATACCAGAAGTCATCACAAAAAAGTAGTGATGATCTGGATTACAAGCATGAATACTCGTAGATCAAGATCACCATAAACATCTAATTGAATTACCTGGTTCCGTATCTACATCGACATTGAAATCCCGCACATATCTGCTTGGGAAGCACCCTTCGTCCCCCGTCCTCAAGTTGATCCCCTCGTACCAGAGGTCATCACCTTTGACCTCCACGTAGACGGGGTCGCCCTCATCAAGGAGGAGTTCGTCGTCATGACGAGGAAGGAAGTGGTACAGGGCCTTGTGGGATTGCGTCTTCAGCTCTCCGTCGATCACCAGTGTGACGGGTTGAAAGCTTGGTTTGTCTTCATCTGGGGTTTGGGGGAAAAAAAAGAGAAGAAAGTCTTTTTTTTTACCTACGAAAGTGCAATTAAGCAGGGCTTGAGATTGGTAAAATGGGCTATTAGATTGTTGGGTTAACAAAAATCTGTTAATGCCATAGTTGAAAGGTTTATATTTTATACAATTCATTCCACACTTATATATTTGGGTGCATTATAAAGGAAAAAATCTATTCGACTCGAGAGGGTAAAAAAAAAAGGAAACAAAACAGTAACTTCATTCACTATTTTTATTTCACTAAAATCTCTTTTCATCGGGGAAGAAAGTTCCTTCACTTTCATAAAGCATTGAATTGTTTATTTATTATGTCTATTTTAAAGGGACCTGGTAACATTGTCCAAATCCTCAAAATTAAATTTTAATTCTAGCGGTTCCCTTATAGCTTGTTGTATTCGTATTAACAATAAAATCATGGGACAGGTTTCGGTTTTTCAAATTTCCCTTTCGTTACAAAGATATGTATGATTGAATTTTAGATAAGAAAAACTCCGGGCGAGTTTTTCTTCCATGTACAAAGTGAGTGCAGTGAGTTACTGAATATCACTTTGCATTTTCGCTCATTACTTGGCCATACAATGTCCATTTGACTTGAAATTTTCACACAATACCCTGTGGACATATGAGATAACAACAATATACATTGCATCAACCATTCATCACTTTTTGCACATGTCAACAAAGTTACTAGATCCCTTTAAAGGGTATCCACATGAAACATCTGTAACAGTAACTTCAAATGACCGGTGGCAAACATTTTGTATTGTTTTTTCTTTTCATGTACCTGAAACATCATCATCATCTTCTTGCACCGGTCTTCTGACTTGCGGCGATCGGTGCTTGAAAGTAAACGGTCTCCGTCTCGGCGTACCGGGGTTTCTCTCGGGGCTCGAGTCCTCATGAAGCAGCAGATTCGTGTTGGAGAGAAAAGCGGTGTAGTGGGGGCTGACGGAGTCTACGATGTTACGCGGCACCTCGTTGTGAGGCAAGAAAGGCTCCCTGGGGAGTGGAGGAGGAGCGGCAGATGACGGAGAAGGAGGAGAGGTTGACCGGGTGACGGTTGTTGCAGTAACGGTGTTCGTTGTAGCGGATGCGCGGTGAACGATCGATGGTGGTATGTCGAGTTGGTTGGGCCTTGTTGGCTGGGATGACGATAGTGCTGAAACATACAACCAAAAACACAATTACATCACACAACTATAAATGAATTGTATGTAAGTAGAAACATTTCTTGATTGTTCTCTAATGATTGCTTCCTTATTTTCTTTAAATTATTACAATTTAATTTTCTTATTTCCACTAAGAGTGCTAGATAATTACTGAGATTTTGCATACTTATTCACCAAAACGATTGCAATGATGTGCTTATGGAAATTCCACTGTGATGTTTGCTATGGAACAAAGGAATGAGGTGACTCATGGATGAAAAATAGGCAAAAACAGCATCGCAACCCCAAAAGACAGTTTGAATGTTGCTGAAAGTTGTGTGTGTCATTCACAATTACTATTGATTCTGATGACGATGTAATTTGCGAGCTGCTGCCATTGAGATTTGAACATTAAACCTCGATCAGTACTCAAATATATCTTTAAAGAGATCTAGTAACTTTGTTGACATGTTCAAAACGTGATGAGAGGATAATACTATGTATATTGTTGTTATCTCATGTGTCCACTGGGTGTTGTGTGAACATTTTAAGTTAAATGGATGTAATATGGCTGAGTAATGAGCAAAAATGCAAAGTGACTTTCACTAACTCATTACACTCACTTTGTACATGGTTCTGACGAATCATTGGATAATTTGACATCTGAACGCTTCAATTATAAATATCTTTTCAATGAAAGGGAAATTCAAAAAACCAAAACCTGTCCCATGCTTAAAAAAAAGAAAAGAATACAACAAGGTATGAGGGAACCGCTAGAATTTCAATTGGATTTTGGAGATTTGGACAATGTTACTAAGTCCCTTTAAGTTGCAGCACATTTTTATTTCTTATTTATAACCATTCAAATCCAACATTATTACAGCATTGAAAATATATTTACTTTGATCTAATCTAAATCATGTAATTTCTCGGCTTAATTGCAGATTACCCCACCACTCAATTATGGGGGTCGTTGGTTTCAGAGCTGCCAACCTGTAGAACATGAAATCAGTACTCTCAAGGCTCAACATCAGTAATTTGGGGAAGAAATCAGTAATTTCCTACGCGGCTCTATGAAATATAAGTTTAGTGAAACGGTTACACGACGGTTAACCGACCGTCATCGGCAAAAACGTTTAGCAGAACGGGTATTAAACCGAACATTTTTTTTTTAAAAATGTAGAAATGGTTGTTGTATATGGTCACAGACATCCGAAGGCTTTCATCTTGACAATGGTTTGTAGACTAACGACTAACATGGCACTGCCCTGCTGATTCCAATTGAAAAAAACGGACAGGTATCGGGAAAAGAAAAGAAAAAAAAAAAAAAAAAAAAAAAAAAAAAATTTCCCGTAATTTTTAAGCGGCATTCCGTACTCCCGTAATGGTTGTCAATTTCCGTACCAATTACGGAAAATCCGTACTAGTTGGCAGCTCTGTGGTTTGCCAACGCCAACGTGCTTTTATTCTCCTATACGTACTGCGCGCCCACACGTCACATCGTCAACATACATGTACATTTACATACACGGGTGCATGCAGCTGAGCTCGCGTGCTGAGCTGCATGCACTGCGGTTGCCAACGGTACGTGCCAACGCGCTTTCGGCCCGAGTGACATACGAATATGTTTCTTGTAGACTTCGGATTTCCACAACCGGGCTCTTTCTTTGGTCTTCTTCTTTTTATTATCTATTTATATTACGAGTACGAGTGATATACGATCTTTTCATTTCGGTAGATGATTCTTATAGTAATCCAGAAACAAAATAATATGCTTTCCAAAGTTTGTATACCATTTGGACACTCGGCTAAGAGTAAGACTGTTGATCGTTCTAATTGGTATTAATTCTCTATTATGCTGCAATATTTTGTCATATTATGTTATATCAGATCACAATTATCCCATGCATTATTTATTATCATTTGGTAATACATTCTTACTGAATATATGATCAACCTGAATTTATGCGAAAATTTTTCTCTTTCTGTCCTCCTTCATTGACTGATGTAAATTGTTATATTATTTAAATGACAATGTTTTCGGCCATGTAGCGGAGGACAAATGTCTATGTGGTTTTTTTTTAAAATAAGGACAATAAAATATATTTCTCTATCTATCTATCTATCTATATTAATTAGTAATTGAAAATATATTTGGCTTTATTAATGATCAATAGTAGTTGCAGTGATATTTTGTTCAGTTCAATCGACTGTTTGTTTTCTTCTGTTGAGTGGTATGTAATATTCCCCCACATTTTGAATATAATCTCCTTTTTCTTACTTTCTTTTTGTGTTTACCATGGTTATCCGATACATCATTTTATTATCTATTTTGGTAATACATTTTTACTGAATATATGATCAACCTGAATTGATGCGAAAATGTTTCTCTTCCTGTCCTCCTTCATTGACTGATGTAAATTGTTAAATTATTTTAACGACAATGTGACGTCAGCCATGCAGTGGAGGCAAAATGTCTATGTTTTTAAATTTTAAATATGGACAATACAATGTAGTTATACAAGGCTCCACACTTACTTTTTTCTCTACCGGCTCATTTGGGCAAGTGCAATCATGGATTTTAAAATTTTACTTGCCCAAAACAGAACATTTACTTGCCCGCTTACTTCTAGATGAGATTTACAGTATTCTCTCATAGTCATAGTTGTTCAATTATTTAGTTGCCCGATCGGGCAACCATACTAGGCCATTTACCAAGTGTTACTTGCCCGATATCAATTTTTATTTGCCCCGGGCAACAGGGCAAGTGCTAGTGTCGAGCCCTGTATATCTATCTATCTATCTTTATTAATAAGTAATTAATAAGTAATTGCAAATATATTTGGTTTAATTTAATACTCAATAAAATGTGCTGTGATATTTTGTTCAGTTCGATCAACTGTTTTGTTTTGTGTTAAGTGGTAAATAATATTCCCCTACACTTTTAATGCCACAGGTTTTGTTACGGTATTATTATAGGCAAATCAACAAATTAATATGGAAGATAATAATGGCGCGGTTGGGACTAAGGTGGGATTTTGTTAGGCTATTATAAAGGCAAATCAACCAATTAATAGGGAAGATAATAATGGCGTGGTTGGGACTAAGGTTGGGGGGGGGGGGGGGGTTGTTAAAGTATTATTATAGGCAAATCAACAAATTAATGCGGAAGATAATAATGGCGCGGTTTGGACTAAGGTGGGGGTTTGTTAGAGTATTATTATAGGCAAATCAGCAAATTAATACGGAAGATAACAATGGTGGGGATGGGACTATATAAACCCCTCAAAAAAAATTTGGAAACTCAAGTTTGATTGATTATATCTATTTTATTATGAAATCATAATGGTTATATTTGGTATCACTTGAAAGAGTGTGTATACCTCATTAAAATGATACCAAATTCGTAAGCATCACGAGCACGAGGTATGCGCAGTATATTTGAGAATGGGGGAAAGTCAGAAGTGAAATGTCACAAAATGCGCCAACAAACTTCAGTTGGAAGGTCTGACACCCATATCACGGTCTTTCTCAAGTTCAAATTCTTTCGACGATGAATATCTTGTCAATGAAGAGATACTGTTGAAAATGGTATCAGACAAAAGCCTGTTTAATTATCTTTCCAATGACACCTGACTTGGAATGATTATGAAAGCCGGGTAGGTACAATTAAGGTGAATATTGGGGAGGATCGACAGCAAAATGCAAGCAAAATGCATTTGATTGTGTGAAATTGAAGGCGTTGCATCCAAAAACAACTTTTTGTGGGGATATCTTAGTACTTTACTTTACATAATCATTATGAAATTCAACATTATGTTGAAGGGTGTTAATTTGTCAATAAAATAATGCCCCATTCATAGTGGTTATGTGATTGAGGTGTGTGTAGTACCTCTAAATGTATGGGGCTCAAAATGACACGTTGCAAGGTTGACGTTCTACCGTTTGATATGTGGTAATAAGGGCATACCTACATGGTCAAAGAGGGCGCTAATATGCCAGTTCTGGCCAGTTTGCAGAGGTTTAGAGAAATTTGAAGCATTTTCAATACATCAAGTTTGTGAGTTTCCTGTATTGCACACTCACATTCAGCATAATCATTGCAAATGAGATATCATATTAAAGATAAATTAACGAGCTTTCCGATAGTGCAAAACGTAATGATGATAGAGTTATGATTAATACAACAATATCTTACCAGAATCTTGAAACAAGAAGCCACGGTCTTAAATTCATAGCATTAATAGACCCTCATATCCGGTTTTACTGCACACACCCCAATAGCATAATTATTACAGGTGAGACATGATTTTAAGGAAAAATAAACACGCTTTCACATGATGCTAAATTTACTGATGATTATGCAATTTAAAACCCCAAAACATCTCCTCCAATAGTCGTTTTTCGATGCAACGCCTTCAATTTCACAAAAAGAAATGCATTTTGCAACATTTCACTTTCGGCCCTCCCCCATATTCAGCTGTACCATACATAACCTGTTAATAAAATTGTTACGGACATAACCGTATTGAAAAGATGAACACATGGGCTTTAAAATGATACCAAATTTGATAAGTTTAAATCATTTGAACACGCTACAATCTTCGATACAACTTGAACATTAAAAAATACGGCACAAGAGTAAAATTTCCCAACTGAATACTTTCGGCCCATTTGGCGACATTTGACTTCTGACCGTCCTCCATTCTGAAATGCACTGCGTATTCCCTGATTTGAAATAAATGACAAATAATGTACCATTTAAAAGGGAAATCATCATGCATTGCAATGACACTAAAAGGAAAAAATACAATTTGACAATAAGAGTGATAATCAATCAAAGTTGAGTTTCCGAACTTTTTTTGAGGGGTTTAGATGCCACAGGTTTTGTTACGGTATTATTATAGGCAAATCGACAAATTAATATGGAAGATAATAATGGTGTGGTTGGGACTAAGGTGGGATTTTGTAAGGTTATTATTACAGGCAAATCAACAAATTAATACGGAAGAGAATAATGGCGGGGTTGAAGCACATCACTAATGAAAGAGACCTACAAAACTTACCACGACCCAGATGAGAACAAAAAACTCACATGCATCAAACAATAAAATCTATAATAGAAACTGATTCCTTGTATCAATGATCTTTAGGTCTTTTAGGTGTGATCAATTCTAATAACCTGGACATTCAAATTTGTAATGCTAGGTTGTTAAGTAATTATTGATTTGATTTGTGTATTTGTGTATGTTGTATATTTAGTTATGTGTTCGCATATGTTTATCTCCTTCTTCTATTCCTATGATTACACATTGTTCCAAAGATTTGATATTATACTTTTTAAATTAACATGTAACAATTTAAAGTTTGCATTCTTTCATAATACTATGTACTCATTATTATAATGTCTAATGAATATCAATTAACTCCAGATGAAATAAAACCCAAATTAAATGCATGCCCTAATAATTCATTTCTTTAATACAATTTAATTGTAGAAGTTTAAATAGAAATTATTTTGAAATTGAAAATTTATTGTGTTCATTGAATTTTACTTTTGATATAATTGGCCTTTCAGAAACATGGATAAAAACCGATATGTCACCAAATACTATCTTTAATGATTATAAATTTGTTGGTTTAGGCCAAAGTGAAAAGCAAGGTGGTGGAATAGGATTTGGTATAAAAAGTAATATTGAATATGAAATAAGGGATGATTTGAATGTGTTTAATAATATTTGTGAAAGTTGTTTTTATTGAAATTCCTAAAGCTAGTAAAAATATTATTCTTGTTTTTTTTTATAGACCACCAGAGAACTCAGTTATTCAATTTATACATATTATTAAAGAAATAATGGAAAAAATAAGTGTAGAGCACAAAGATTGTATATTCATGGGAGATTATAATATTGACATTAAGAAAATTGATCAGTTGAATTATAATGTAAATGAGTTCTTAGACACTATGTCATCATTTTCTTTTCACCCACTCATTACATCTCCAACTAGAATTACACAAACGGCTACATTGATTGATAATATTTTTGTGAATAATTTTAATGATTTAATCTCTGGTTCTATTATTTGTGATATTTCTGATCATTTTCCAATATTTTCTTTGTTTGATTATTCATTACCTTGTGATACCAATAGAAAACACTTTCAAAGACAAATTAATGACAGCAATGTAAGTAAGTTCCTGGCCAAATTATTAAATGGGCAATTCCAAGCAAACATTGACATAAGCACCCATTTTTCAAATTCGTCGAATCATAACATATTTGGTATCAAATTAAAGCTTAAAGATTAAACTATTCAGAAATGCACTTTGACCATTATTTCATAGGAATTAATTAGCATAAATTAATTTTCAATTATTTTCACAAAATATACTTGTAAATATTAAGCTTAAAAGAGCTGCAAAAATAGGTTTTCATAAAATTTTCTTTCAGTGTTGGTAAGAACATTACTTCAACTTATCAGATAAATATCTATTTCGGCATTTTCGCTCTTTGTTCTGCTTCAGTGACTGTTTCATTTATAGTCATCTATATGTCACGCTGTTACCCTAAAAACAGGTATTTTTAATATTTCTGGAAAAATATGAATGGGAATGAAATTATTTTTTGTTTCTTCTTCATTCACCCATAGGGCTATATTATGGATGCTAAATAGCAGCATTATCTTTTACCACTAATTAATCTAAGCAATATCAATTTGGTCACGCTGTTACTTTTTGGGTAACAGCGTGACGCAACCTACTTTTTTTTTGCAATATCTCAAGAATCGTTGGATGGATTCTGTTCAAACTTTGTACAAGACATGTATTCAGAGGTATGGATTATCTGATACATTTTGGGGCCATGAGGTCAAAGGTCAAAGGTCACAGCTAATTAATATGCAAAAAATATATTATTCTCAAGATATTTCAAGAATCCTTGAAGGATGACATGATAATTAATACTGGTATGCGTTCAGTGAAGTAGATGACCTGATTATAGAATTTGGTCATGGGGTCAAAGGTCAACAGGTCAAATTATTGTAGTTCATTTTTTATCTCACAAAAAAATGCCAGAATTAATGTTAGAAAGAGTACTGTAGATAAAAGAAAATTCTATGAAAATGTTTGGAGCACAGGTCAAAGGTCACTCGGATAATTACCAATTCAAACACAAAAACTTACAGACATTGAAATCATGTTACATGAACAAATCACTTGTAGATATGCACTGTGCCACATAAAATTAAACATTTGTATGCTAATTTGAGAAATAAGGTCAAAGGTCAGATGTCAAAGGTCTTATATTTCATTGTTGCAATTAAGTTTGTATTTTGGGTTTGATATTTGATGGTTCCTCAAACTAAATTCTGAAAAAGAAAAGAATTTCAATTTTGTCCAAAAACATTTTTGATCAATAGAGGGCGCTAGGCTGCAAATTTGTGTCATGCGAACCATCATTTCAGAGCATCTGGGTTATATTACCCATTCATCTAGTTCTGTATAGATTCTGGATGACTACATCAAAATTATATAATCTTATTCATCTCATCAATATCTCCCATATATATAACATGTACAATTCAGAGGTCACGCTGTTACCGTCACGCTGTTACCGTGCACAGATACGTTTATGATATCATATTTACTATGAACATTGGATTTTTTCTACATTTTTATTTGGATGTTCTAGCTTGATGTCTAGTACAAAGAATCAATGTGACAAAATTGCAAAATGTTCCTGTAGTTCACAGAGTTTGCTTAGTTTCTTACCATGTAAGAAACCCATGTCTTTTTGCCGTCACGCTGTTACCGCAGATATTAATATTCATAATTCATAATTTAGTGGGAATTTTGATTTTCTTTCCTATTGTAAATAATTAGTAGGATAGTGGTAACAGATGCATATCAAAATTTGGTTCTGGACATTTTTATTTTGTGAGTTATTTAGACTTTCATCGTGAGAAACACCCTCCTACCGTCACGCTGTTACCTTGGAATTGCCCAAATGTTAATTTTTAGTTTATAATTTCAAATAGAAATAATGATCCTAATGAATTGTATGATAATTTTATGAAAGTTATTCTTGAAATATACGATCAATGCTTTCCAGTTAAAGAGGTAAATACATCTCATAAAAAGAATCAATGGTTGAATGTACACTTAAAACGAATGTATAGAAAGAAAAATAGGTTGTATAAAAAATATCTTAGAAAACCCACTGAAAAAAATAAAAGTATTTATAAAACTTTCAAAAATAAGTATTTTAATGATGTTAAAAATGAAAAAAGGAATTATTATACTCAGAAATTGAATGCAGTTAAAAATAATTTAGGTAAGACTTGGAAAATGATAAATGACCTTTTAGATAATAAAAGAGGAAATCATTTTGATGTTGGTAATATTGAATTTTGTGAGAATGGTAATATAATTAATGATAAAAATGACATTGTAAATGGATTTAATGAATATTTTATTTATGTAGGACAAACTTTGAGTAATGTGAATGCACAACCTATGGATAATATGTATATGAAATATTATAAAGAAGAACCCCTCCAGTCTACCCTATTTTTAAAACCAGTTATAGAAAAGGAAATAATAGAAATTGCATGCTCTTTGAAAAGTGGTAAATCCCCTGGAATTGATTCTATTGATAATTATGTCGTTAAATTAGCTATTCATGTATTATGTAAACCTCTTTGTCACATTTTTAATTTGTGTTTTCAAAAAGGCATTTTTCCAACTAGTTGTAAAATATCACAAGTTATTCCTGTACATAAAGGCGGAGCAAAATATGTATACTCTAATTATAGACCAATATCATTATTAACATGTTTTTCTAAGATACTAGAAAAATGTATTTATACTAGATTGATTAATTTCTTTGACATGCATCATATTTTGTATAATAAACAATTTGGATTTCGTGAAAAACACTCAACAACACATGCTTTGATAGATTCTGTGAATAATATAATAAATGCTTTTGAAATTATATAACTATTGGGGTTTTAATTGATTTGAAAAAGGCTTTTGATTGTATAGACCACAATATTCTTCTAAATAAATTGCCTTTCTATGGAATACGGGGAATTTCTTTTGATTTAATTAGTAGCTACCTAAGTAATCGCAAGCAATGTGTAATGTTCAATTCCACTCAATCTCAATTTAAAAGTGTATTCTGTGGCGTTCCCCAAGGATCAATTTTAGGACCTCTGTTATTTCTTATATATAAAATGACCTCAATTTGTGTTCCGATTTATTGCAATTTGTCCTTTTTGCAGATGATACAAATATATTTTTTAGTCATAGAGATTTAAATTGTTTAAAAACTACAATGAATATTGAATTAAACAAAGTTAATGAATGGTTTTTATATAATAAGTTAGTGTTAAATATTCAGAAAACAAAATTTATGGTATTTGGTAAAAAGACTACTGATAAACAATCTGTCCAGATATATATTAATGATGTCAAGTTACAAAGGGTTGAAACTGTTAAGTTTCTTGGAATTTATATAGATGATAATATGAAATGGAAAAGTCAGGTTAATAAATTGTGAAATCAGGTTTCAAGAAATATTGGTGTTATAAATAGATTGTCGGAGTTCATACCACAAACTATATTATTAACTTTATATAATACTCTTATATTGTGTCATTTAAATGATGGAATTTCAATTTGGGGATCTTCAAATATTTATTTATTAAATAGAATATTAATATTACAGAAACGTTGTGTACGTATAATATCTAAATCTGGTTTTAGAACACATACTGCCCCTCTATTTAACAAATTTAAAATGTTGCCTGTACATGCACTTTATAATTATAATGTCGGTATATTTATGTATTTATATTTTAATGCTTTATTACCTACAAACTTCCATTCATTCTTACAATACCAGAGGAAAGTTAAATTATCGTGTTATTTATGGTCAATCTTCCCTCTCACGTTCATTAATATCATACAATGGTCCACTGCTGTGGAACAGTTTACCTGAAAATATCAAGAATTCAAAATCGCTGAATATATTTAAATTTATATTTAAAGAGTACATTTTTAATAATCTTTAGCATTTCATGCTTCATTATTATTTCTTATCTTTGTGAAATATGTTAATAGTAACGTTATTTTTCTTCCTTATCACTTGACTTCTGTGTCAAGCTGAAATGATGCACAAAATTCACCATGGGATTGTTAACATCAGTTTCCCTCCGCACATCACTCCAGTCACATCCCGTCATCAACTTCGCACACATCGCCTCTCTTACCATCAACCGAAGTGTCGAGTTGACTGTTACCTGTACAGTTTCTACCCAAGATCCATTCGACTTTGGGACATGCTCCCCTTACCTATAGTAATGTTACCAAACACCCAGAGTTTCAGGGATGCAGCCATGCCCAACATCATACAGATGGCGGCGCCTCCCACTCTGCGGACACTTTAAATACAACCAACAGAAAATGCACCTGCACAGTAGCACCAAGCACCTGTAAATAGAACATCACATCCACGCACTTCACTGGCACTGCACTGCACTGCCTCTCCAGGACAGCACCGAATGGCGCTTTTAAGGAGATATTTTCTTCAAGTATCAAGTATCAAGACTCATATTTCAGTTTTAAATATTCAGGGGTTATGACTTATGCTTTTAAGTCATTTGTGACTTTTTATAATCCCCACATTTACATAATGTTAGTGCAATTTTGTGTTTTCTTTGTTTTCTCTTCTGTATACTTGTTCTTATGTGTTATGCTATATTGTTTTAATTCAACTGTATGTACATATGTTCATGTTTTTTATGCAAATGTGGAATAAATTCAATTCAATTCAATTCATATACATGTAGATGCCACAGGTTTTGTTACGGTTTTATTATCTATTTAGGCAAATCGACAAATTAAAGGGAAAGTTGAGTTTTGGTAGAGAGGGCGCTAGACTACTTAATTGGTTTGTGAGGTAATGAAAAACTGAGTGTAAAATTTGAAAGAGCATAATATTTAAACAATAAAATCATCTTTGTTTGATCAAAATCGGTTCAGAAACGGCTGAAATATCCATAAATATAACAATTTGTAATAAACCCGGGGCCCCGGGTTTATTAGAGAATTTTGAACCAGCCGTTAAAAATTCAAAAAAATGCTTCCTCTTTTCAAAAAAGTTACAAAATAGGTATTTAAATAGTTGTTGGTTATTTCTCTATCTAATCACTATTTCAACAAAGCATCACATGCACAATATTTTATTCAAAATGGTTGAAACCGATGAGTGTTTAGAGAGCGCCCTCTTACGTTTTAACGGCTCTTTTTGAATGATAACATGATCTTTACTACGTCATTTGTAATTTTGTGTTCCTTTCTAGTTATAACTATTAGTTTGTAATGTAATGATGCAGGTTTTGGTTACTAAAATTCAGTTTCACTAAAACTGTACTCTCCTTACCAGAACTCAACTATCCCTTTAATACGGAAGATAATGGTGGGGGAAAAATAATTTGTAATTCGCGCAACATCACCGTGGTGGTGGTCGCCTGCTGTGTTGAAGATAGTACCCAGTGCAACGCACTTTCACCCAAGATAGTACACAGTGTAACAAACTTTTCTTCTCCCATCAATGATGGGCGAAACTATGTTTCATCACGTGATTAACTTTTGACCAATCGTAGAGCAAGATTGTTAGTACATTATGTGGAATATAAAAGATAATAATGGCATGGTTGGGACTAAGGTGGGGGGTTTTGTTAGAGTAATATTATAGGCAAATCGACAAATTTATATGGAAGATAATGATGGCATGGTTGGGACTAAGGTGGGGGGGTTTTGTTAGAGTATTATTATAGGCTAATCAACAAATTAATACGGAAGATAATAATGGCGTGGTTGGGACTAAGGTTGGGGGGGGGGGGGTTGTTAAAGTATTATGATAGGCAAATCGACAAATTAATATAGAAGATAATAATGGCGCGGTTTGGACTAAGGTGGGGGTTTGTTAGAGTATTATTATAGGCAAATCAACAAATTAATACGGAAGATAATAATGGCGTGGTTGGGACTAAGGTGGGATTTTTAAAGGTTATTATTACAGGCAAATCGACAAATTAATACAGAAGAGAATAATGGCGGGGTTCGGACTACATGTATATACATGTAGGTGGGGGTTTTGTTACAGTATTATTATAGGCAAATCGACAAATTAATACGGAAGATAATAATGGCGTGGTCGGGACTTAGGTGGGATTTTGTTAGGCTATTATCATAGGCAAATCGACAAATTAATACGGAAGATAATATTGGCGTGGTTGGGACTAAGGTGGGGGAGGGGGGTTGTTAAAGTATTATTATAGGCAAATCGACAAATTAATATAGAAGATAATAATGGCGCAGTTTGGACTAAGTGAGGGGTTTGTTTATAGGGTATATAATTTATGCAAATTGAGAATTAAATACGGTATATAAATAATGGCGCGGATGGGACTAAGATGGGGGCTTTTGTTAGAGTATTATTATAGGCAAATCGACAAATTAATATAGAAGATAATAATGGCGCAGTTTGGACTAAGTGAGGGGTTTGTTTATAGGGTATATTATTTATGCAAATTGAGAATTAAATACGGTATACAAATAATGGCGCGGTTCGGACTAAGGTGGGGGTTTGTGAGAGTATTATTATATGCAAATCGATACGGACGATAATAATGGCGTGGTTGTGACTAAGGTGGGGGTTTTGTTAGAGTATTATTATAGACTAATTAATCGACAAAGTTATACGGAAGATAATAATGGCGTGGTTGGGACTAAGGTGGGGGATTTTGTTAGAGTATTATTATATAGGCAAATCAACAAATTTATACAGAAGATAATAATGGCGTGGTTGGGACTAAGGTGGGGGGTTTTGTTAGAGTATTATTATAGGCAAATCAACAAATTTATACAGAAGATAATAATGGCGTGGTTGGGACTAAGGTGGGGGGTTTTGTTAGAGTATTATTATAGACAAATTAATACGGAAAATAATAACGGCTTGGTTGGGACTAACCCCGTGTTCACACACAAAAATGTCATTGTATAGCTAGACTAGAACGGTATAGCTATACCGTTCTCGTCTAGCTATACGATGAAATTGTGTGTATGAACGCTCACTAACGATACGTCGTATAAAGAATCATCGTATAGCGAAACGGGGGTTTGAGCATCGTTTCGAACTAGAACTCAGTAAAGAATCACGCTCGTTTTGTGTGTGAACGCTCGGTCGATCCAAGGTTATACTAGAACGGTATAACTGGGCGGGGCTTAACATGACCGCGTGTTACTTCACTCAGATTTGCGCTCGCTCACAGAAGACAGCAGACAGAAAAAAGACGCCACACTGCGCAGTAGCAAACTGCGCACCTATACGATGTTTCGTTGTAGCTGTTTCGGGATCTTGTTCCTGTGTGTGTGTGAACGCTCAATGTTTCTTTATACGATGATTCTTTATACAACGTTTTGGGATAAAAAATGTTGTGTGTGAACACGCTGTTTGGTGGGGGGTTTTGTTAGAGTATTATTATAGGCAAATCGACAAATTATGTAGTAAGCAAATAATTACCGTTGGTGAAGGTGATGGGACAAACTATCACTTCCGAGGCGATCTGGATGTAGCTATCTTTTCGAAGCGAAGCTGAGGAAAGATAGCGTACATTCAGTTTGCCGAGGAAGTGATAGTTTGCCATCGCCTGAAACCAAAAGGTGATTATTTGCTTTATATTCCACATCAGAAACATTTCACTGGTAGGATCTACGAGAAAGACAATCTAACTGTTTTTAGTGTTAGGGCTTAGGCCTAGTTCTAACAGTTACCGTACTAGACTTTGATCTACTTTAAGTAGATCAAAGTCTAGTACGGTAACTGGTATTGGTAATACCAACAATGCTATTTCAATTAACTCCATGAAAATTCCATAGGCTAGCACTTAGCAGGTCTAGAATGAAAGTGAACTCCAACTCCAAGTCAGAAAACTCCAATTGAAACTTTGTGAACTCCAAGAAAATTGTAATTAATGATGATGAAACACTAAACAATTCAAAAGTCAACGTTCTAAACGCGCAAATAGAGTCATAGCAAACGGTGTACGATACATACAGTGCATACAGTAGTTACAAACGTACCTATACGCAACGTATGAAATTAAATTTGTAATTTGCGCCACATCACCGCGGTGGTGGTCGCCTGCTGTGTTGAAGATAGTACCCAGTGCAACGCACTTTCACCGAAGATAGTACACAGTGCAACGCACTTTCACCCAAGATAGTACACAGTGTAACAAACTTTTCTTCTCCCATCAATGATGGGCGAAACTATGTTTCATCACGTGATTAACTTTTGACCAATCGTAGAGCAAGATTCTTAGTACAGTATGTGGAATATAAAAGATAATAATGGCGTGGTTGGGACTAAGGTGGGGGTTTTGTCAGAGTATTATTATAGGCAAATCGACAAATTTATACGGAAGATAATAATGGCGTGGTTGGGACTAAGGTGGGGGGGGGGTTTTGTTAGAGTATTATTGGCATGGTTGGGACTAAGGTGGGAGTTTTGTTACTAGGCTAATCGACAAATTAATACGGAAGATAATAATGGCTTGGTTGGGACTAGGGTGGGAGGTTTTGTTAGAGTATTATTATACTCAGTATTATTATAGGCTAATCGACAAATGAATACAGAAAAAAATAATGGCGTGGTTGGGACTAAGGCGGGTTTTTTTTTAAGAGTACTATTATAGGCTAATCGCCAAATTAATACGGAAGATACTAATGGCGCTAAGGTGACGATTTTTCTTTAGGTTATTATTTATATGCAAATTGAGAATTTCATACGGTAGATGTCATCAAGATCATCATCGACATAATTACAATCATAAGCGTGTTGGCACGTTGGTCGAAGGTAGAAGAGACATAGAGAAAATATATGAAAGCGTGTTGGCACGTTGGCAGAAGGTAGAAGAGACATGGAGAAATATAAAAGCGCGTTGGCACGTTGGCAGAAGGTAGAAGAGGCATAGAGAAACATGAAAGCGCGATGGCACGTTGGCCGAAGGTTGTGGAGAAATATAAAAGCGCGTTGGCACGTTGGCCGAAGGTAGAAGAGACATAGAGAAAATATATGAAAGCATGTTGGTACGTTGGCAGAAGGTAGAAGAGACATAGAGAAACATGAAAGCACCATGGCCATGGCCGAAGGTTGTGGAGAAATATAATGGCCGAAGGTTGTGGAGAAATATAAAAGCATGTTGGCACGTTGGCCGAAGGTACAAGAGACAATAAGCATGTTGGCACGTTGGCCAATTAAAGATAGAAGAGACATAGTGAAGTATAACAGCGTGTTACTGTTGGCACAAAGTTGGCCGAAGGTAGAGAACAGACATAGAGAAATATGAAAGCGTGTTGGCACGTTGGCCGAAGGTACAAGAGACATAGAGACAACTTTTTAAAAAAGCACGTTGGCAAGTTGGCCGTAGCCAGAAAGTAATGGACTTTAAAAGTGGTGGGGTATTCTGCTTTTGTTCCAATTTCTCTAATATAATTTGCAACAAGTGGTAAACCAAACACTTACCGGGACCTAATCTCCACGCACATGTACTGTATGTGTTGACTTTTTTGCAGATGTGGCAAGTACTCTGTATATCTCCGTTTTTCAAAAATTTCAAAGTAGGGGGTGCGTCTTATACACAGGTAGTCACCCTGTAGTCTTGTTGAATGTGTGTTACACTGGTCTAGGGCATGGCAAGAGCTTGCTGTCAAATGTAGCATTCAGCAACATATATCTTTTTCTCACATAAAAAATATTGGTTAGTACAAGAATTGTAAGTTTATTGAGCAGTAACACTGCTGCATGCTTATGAATATTCATACATTCCTGAGCAGCAGTACTTAAATTAAATATGCAATTTTCTAACCAGTGGTTATTAATTTTTCTCATATTGAAAATAGTTGTTCGTAAATTTAGTAAATTGCATAATTAATGGGCATTGCTGCTCATAAATATATGAATATTCATGAATATACAAATATTCATGAACAGCAGTATTACTGCTCAATAAATGTGCAATTTTTGTACTAACCACTATTTTTTATGTGAGAAAATGTTTCTGTTGATGAATGCTACATTCGACATTAAGCCCTTGTCATGCTCTACACATAAGCATTCAAACAGCACTACAGGGTGTCTAAAAAAAAAAAAAATAAAATAAATACAGGGTGTCAAAGTTGGGGGTGCGTTTTATACACGAGTGCGTCTTATACACAGAGATTTACAGTAGCTCTGTTTTGTACTTTGTATTCTGTCACATTTATTAATTATTATATCCCTCATGAGAATGTTCTAGCCATGTGATTGGTCGAAACGCCGTCACGTGTTCAAGTATAATTTCTCCCATCAAATCACAACCTCATATAGTCCTTTTGTACAGTACCTTTTTTGTCGAGGACAACGAACTTTTTGGCCCTGCCGAGGGTGTTATATTAAATTGCTGATACGCATGTAATCTCATAGGGCACGTTGTTAACAACCTCTAAATGAGGAATCAGCGAACGTTTACAACCAACTTGTTTTGTTCCCATGACAACCCAGAACGCAGCGGCAGCCAATGTGAACGCTTGTGGCAGCGCAAGTACGCGTGTGCGCGTTTGTGCGCAGATAGGTAGCGCGCTGGTGCGCAAAGTGTACGCGCGGCTACGCTTAACGTAACAATGGTATAAGCGTCTTAGCCTTTTAATCATAAATCGTGTTCATGTGCAGGATTGACAAAATGAAAATAAAAGACTCGATCAATTGCTCAATATTCCAAACTTTTGAGCCCTTTGTGTTAGTTATAGGTCGTTTGTGATCCAAATAATATGAGGGATATAAAACAAATAACCAAATCTCCTTGCTCGGGTGATGGAGGAAAACTATACGCGCCTCGGTGATCTGCGAAGGTACCATCATGCCTCGGCTATCGCCTCGGCATGATAGTACCTTCGCAGATCACCTCGGCGCGTATAGTTTTGCCATCACCCTCCCAGTCGATGGTTATTTGCTTACTATAATTAATCTAAAATACGTGTATGCTTTGTTATCAATTAAAACAAACAAAGGCGCAACCTGAATTACGTACTGTACATACATATTACATACATGTACATTGTTGGTCAAAACTCTTTGTACTGAACAGATTCTTATTTCAAACGAATGCCTGGATATTTGCTGTTGCGTGATTTACTTCTTAGAAAAGGTGAGCAAAGATACACAAAGTAACTCTAACCTATTCAGTACTATTAATTTTTCAGGATAATCTAGGAATGTCTCCATAAAATACTCTTCACATGTCAAGTATGTTTGCAAACAAAATTATTTGTGTTCCAAAAGCACTTAGTACACAATCAGGCCATCGGGGGTATCGTCTAACAATGAAATGTGTCAGATATGCTTGCAATTACTGATAGCTTTGAATGAGTTCCCAAGTACTGGTGGAGATTACCAATAAAATGTGTTAATATGTTTTGTAATTACAACTTAGCACAATTTTCAAGAGCACATGCATTTGTTTGTGATGATGGTATATCTAAACCTGTAACTCAATAAAATGCACCATGAAGTCTATCCAATTTAGGGCTGGTCCTGAATATACTCTGGCTGGGGTCTATAATTGAGAATGCATGTTAATATACAAACATCACACCATCTTGAAAGTGTCAACCCCTTCACTATCAGCGTGTTCACATACAAACATTTTCATCCCTTAATCATGACTAAAGAATCATGACTAACGATACGACGTATCGTTAGTCATGATTAAACCAAACTACCCCTTACGTTCACACACAAAGCCAAGATTCCACAACAGCTGGCTTCCAGGTGCACCGAACATCGTATAAGTGCGCAGTTTGCTACTGCGCAGTGTGTTGTCCTGTTCGCGCGAACATTCACGTTAAGCCACGCCCAGTTAGTTACGAGTCGTATAGCTAATCATGATTAAGCGAGCGATGGTTGTTCACACACGAAAAGAGCGTGATTCTATTGTCAGCTCTCATACGAACCGACGATAAAACCCGTGTTTTGTTAATCAGCATTCAGACACACGAATTTCATCGTATAGCTAATCAGCAGCTGATTCTATAGTCAGCTGCTGATTCTTTAGTCATGACTAAGGGATGAAATTTTTGTGTGTGAACGCGGGGTATGAGAACCAATGGTCCATGTAAGACGTGTTCAGAGATAGGAGCCAAGTTCTCCCGGTTCTGAGGAAAACTTGATTTGCTTGAAAGTAATATTTTGCCCTTCTTCTGCCAAATTATTGGCTTATATTGACAGATTAAAGTATGATCTAACTTCAACTATCATTTGTCCCCCTTGAATTATTACAAGTTCAGCCTGTGTTAGGGGTCACCCATCATTATTATTATTATTATTATTCTACTTGGCACAAATAAATTTGACTCCAACTTCCAACTCTTTTAATTTTTAACACAGATTTCCAAAATGGTGGCAATCCCATGCAAACAAAAACATGTGTTGTTTTTGTTTGCGTTGAGTCTAGCAGTGTGTCAGACCTGTGATCTAGGTGAAATCCTGATCAACCACAATTGCGTGACATGTACTTCACCCTACTGCAGAGACAACCCACGTGAATGCATCGAAAAGGGCTGCTCTGGTAAGATTTAGAAACATATTACTTTGATATTTATTTATTTGTGAAAATATTCTGATATCCTCTGAGCTCATGTACAGTAGCGTATATACATGTACACAATTCACCAGACTATTTCAATTAAAAGGTTCTTGGTTGCTTTGTTTGATGGAGGATACAAATTAAACAGCCAGCGATGTTTATTCAAATGACTTTGCATATTCCAGTTGTTGGTAGACAGATTCTAATCTGATAATTGTTTTAATATTTATAGAGGTGTCAATTTCGGGAGTATTTACCTCCCGGGACTCGCGCTAAATTTTCGGGCGAGTCACGGGTACCCGAAATTTACCCATTTGTTGATTTCGCTATCGGCATGTCACGCCAGCTGGGAAAACATGTTCATTCAAGTGACAAAAATGCAGCGCATTTATGACAATAAATCATCTTCTAAAACACAGCAAATTCGTAAATGAATTATAGTTTTAGCATTTCTGACATGATTTTAACGGAATTATGGTATTAACCCGTTCCCTACGAGTTTCTAAAATCTCCATAGACTTTGTACACAACCCACTCGGTTCCCGTAGTCAAGGGGTTAACATGCTGTTCAAATTTACCTTGATTACAAAATTTCTGACGAAAATAGGACAAATGATCTCGTGGCCGATCAAATCTTCCAACACACACTTCGCCAAATGTGATTGTCATTGCGCCACTATTTTTGGCTATTTTCTGCCAACGAGCGATTATCATTGTGTACATGCAATGAATCGATGACTCCCGATACAATTTCATTTTCCATTAGTATAACTACGTAGTTCAGGCGCAGCAGCGAAAACCGCAACACGTGTATGCGGTTTTCGCTGCTGCGCCGGAACTACGTAATACGACCGGTAAAATGAAATTATATCGGGAGTCATCGATTCATTGCATGTACACAATGATAATCGCTCGTTGGCAGAAAATAGTAGCGCGATGACAATCACATTCGGCGAAGTGTGTGTTGAAGATACGATCGGCCACCGAGATCATTTATGTCCTATTTTCGTCAGAAATTTCGTAATCGAGGTAAATTTGAACAGCATGTTACCATAATTCCATTAAAATCATGTCAGAAATACTAAAAACTATAATTCATTTACGAATTTGCTGTATTTTAGAAGATGATTTATTGTCATAAATGCGCTGCATTTTTGTCACTTGAATGAACTTGATAACTCTTGCGTTCAATGAGGGGACTTTTGCTTTTTTTTTCGGGATATCGAGTATTGATTTTTGCGCCCGGGACTAGACATTTTTCGGCGGGACCCGGGTACCCGTGACTCGTCAACAGCTCTATTTAATATGCAAATGATGTTTATCTTTTAATTGCTACTGTAGTTCTACTCTACCCCACCAAGCACCCTCTCAACCAGAATTGTTTCCCCTATTAAACAGGTGCAATTTTCTAATTCGTACGTATGATATTCTTTTTCCTTTTCTTTTATTTCATTATTCCAAACGAGGGGAAACTGACCAGAAATGAATGAAAATGAGCAAAGAAATTGGGCTTCCCCATTAACCTAACACCTCAAGATTGGTGGACCGGTGCTCTACCAACTGAGCCAGAAAGCTCTTGTGATGGTTGTTCATCCTTGAAATCATTTTCAATCCTTATTTCTTTTATTTGCTTACAGCCAATGACGTTCAGCTTGGACCGGCTACCCAACACCCTGGGAGCACCAGTTCTCATGAGGACAGCAGTGTTGATGATGGTGCTACATCTTCGGGCCAGTCTGTTGACTGGGGTAACGCAACAATCACCACTGCCTCTTTAACTATCATCTACATTCTTGCTATGTATTTTTCTATGTAGATAATGTACTAGTAAGAGCTTCAGAGGTAGTGTCTCCATTTCAAAATGATCTACAGTGGAACCTCCTTATAAAGAGACCATATAACAAATATAACAAAGTAATTTTGCTGGTCCCAGCTCTTTATATTGCTTTGTTTTTTACCCTGATATAATGACAAACCTGATACTTTATAACAAGGTAATTTTCATGGTCCTCGTTATAACGAGGTTCCACTGTACTACCCACAGTGAATCTAGTAGATCTTGACTTTCATCTTGACTTTCATCTTGACTTTTGTATAGCTTTTTTAGATAAAATTTCTTATAATTCATAACCTATTTGGGCATGTTCTGTGAAAATTTGGTATGATTGGACAGTGTCTCTATGAAAAGGGAAATAATACAGGTTGTCAAAGGTGCACTTAGACTAATGAAGAGGGGAATAGACCCGACGACATTTCTTCTTTGTGATGCTTTTCTTTTATATTAGTTTTGGTAATTGATAATGTTTACTTACAGGTGATTATAAGCATAATTATAGGAAAAAACATAATAATAGAGTGCATAGAGAATTTGTAATAAATTATATTAGTGCATAAATTGAATATTTTATTATTTTAAGGAGTTGACAAGATTTTACAGCTACAGTCAAACCTGTGTATAGTGGCCACCCAAGGGAGCCAAGAATAGTGGCCATTGTAGACAGGTGGCCACTATAGACAGGTTCAAAAGGCTTTTGCGTGTATTGTGTGGTGCAAAAATGTGACCTTAGCACTCAAGGAGTTAAGTATACATGTAAATGATACAAAGAGTGTAGGGAGCTGTTATGATATGCCCATCTTACTAGAACACCTTGCAAGTATTGAGTGAGCTGGGCTTTCCCTATGGATACATTTCTTAAACTGTTGAAGAACAGGGCCCCGTTTCATGAAAGGGTCTTCTGCTAAGACCGTTGTCTTATCTTATCTGGTGCAGAGCTATGGTGCGTTCCGCACAGAGCGTCAATAGCCGTTGGAAATACAAAAGCTTTGTTTATTAGTTCTTTTGCTATTATACTTTATGAGAAATTATTTAAATAACAAATTCAATAATTAAATATAAGTATCACTTCATTGATTCCTTTATTTCTTTCATTAGATTTAATTTTCCAAACTTTGTTGGGTTTCAGTTTGTTGATTCTAGCAGTAACCATCATCATTATCATAACCATCACCAACACCATCACCATCACCACCACCACCACCACTATCACAACCATCATTATCATCATCACCATCATCATCATCATTATCGTCACCATCATCATCATCATCATCATCAACATCATAATCATCATCAACACCATCATCATCATCATCATCTTCATCACCATCACCATCTTCATCATCATCATCCTCATCATCATCCTACCTGTGAGTGGTGTCTCTGGAGTAGTTGCAGGTGATGCTGATGATAGTGGCTGGCAGTTGTCTGTTGGTGATTGTGAATCTTCTGTCGGAGACGGGGGCGGTTTCTGCTCGGCAGCTAGCATCTCTGATTGTAAGTTGGCTGAAAATGATATGACATTATCATCAGAAAAAAAAGAAAAAAAATAACCCTGGTTAGATTCTTTAACAACTTACCTCAATAGTGTTTTGCTAGGTGTTAGTGTCTGCTTTAAGTTTCAGTACACAAACACAAATATTGTTGAATTTATAATTAATTCATAAGTCATAGCAGTAATGGGTCATTATTCAAAAGAGTTTGAAAAATCATGATCAAAATGGTAAACTAAAATCAGTTTTCGTAAATTAAAATATTATTTTGGAAAGAAATCATGATGTAAAGTTATTTAAAAATTAATCAAAATAATTTCAATACAAAAAAAAATGCAATTTGATTACAAAGAAATTCAATTAAAAAAAAATGTATGGATAGTTATGGAGTTCAAGAATACACCATTTTAGTAAATGTACTTTAATAACAGAAGAAAGATAAACAAAATAAAACATTCAACATTACCTGATCTTTGGGTTGGCATTTGTGGCAGCTTTCTTCCTTTCCTTCTCGTTTTCCGTTTCCGCTCTGATTTGTGTTCACTTTCCTGGAAACATTACACATACCATAGAATAGAAACAATTATAATTAGACAATAAGTTTAATTTCACTCACCAACACTGAGTCAAAACAAAAAGTTTTACAAATTATAAATGTGGTAAAGCACCAAGGTCTCACAAAAATAAATTGCTCAACCCACTGAATTATTATGATTTTATTTGAGTTGATCTCTATTACCCTGAATAGATTAACATCAGTCATTTCACTATTCTACTTAATTCTACCAAGCTTCAATAATTGTTCACTTTTCAGCTGTTTACACTCCTACAGAAATTTTGAACAAGTGTCAACATTTACGTAAAGAAGTAGATGATTATTCCAAAATCAAAAATTAAAAAAATCCCCAAACCATGCATCTGATCGTTGTGCCAAGCGTCTTGGCGAGTTGTCTCTTTAGCCCAAGATCTTTTCTCCTTTGTCTTTTTCATTTTGTCCAAAGTCTTTCCATTATTAATCACAATTTACATTTTTTTAAAATGACTGAACAGAAAAATTTGAATTATTGATTTTCCCTCAAAACCTGGCAACTCACCTTCAAATCATTACATATTCGTCTCGATTCAAACGTAATAGAGAAAATGACCAGAAATATGTAATATCCCGGAGGAATCCTGTTTTATTTGCTCTTTTTCATACATATTCGTCTCAGCGAATCTGTCTTTTTTGCGGAAGATCGCTTCTCCTTCTCCCAATCTTCTCTCTTTCTCTTCTTTATTCTTCTCAGGAGTCTGCCCATTTTCAAGAATAATAACGAGTCTGTCTTTTTGGCGGAAGCTCGTTTCTCCCTCTCCCCATCCTCTCTCTTTCTTCTTCTCCAGTGTCTGCCCATTATAAACAATTTCTTTATCTTAAAAAGACTATATTCTGGACATTTTTTGTTGTTGATAATTTCCCCCCCTCCAAACCGATCATCTCACCTTCGAGCCATTCCGTATTCGTCTCGGAGAGTCTGTCTTTTTTGCGGAAGATCGCTTCTCCTTCTCCCCATCCTCTCTCTCCTTCTCTTTCTCTGGCGTCTTGCCATCATCGAGGATCGCAAGCAGCTTTTTTGCCTCGTCTCCCACTTGACTGCCATCCAGTGAAACCGATTTATCCCCGTCGGATATCTCGATTTCGATCATGCCCTCGTGGACTTTATCAGTCTGGGATGAGTGCGACCCATCCTTGGAGCTTGAAGTGGACCCTTGTCTTCTTGATTTATCTGTAAAATAATATTTGAGAGAACTAGTTATTAAAGTAAATGTTTTGAATATAGTTCAAATATGACCAAATTGCTTCTCTTCTCACTAGAATATCACCCAGTGAAAGCGATTAATCCCAGTCTGAAATTTCAAGTTCGATCATGTCCTTTATAGGGAGTTAATCAGTTTGAGATAAGCGCGACCATTCATTGGAGCTTGAAGAGGATACTGGTCTTCTCGTTTTATCTACAAAAAAAAAGTGATCATACAAAGTTACAAACAAAAAGGATCATATTTTCCCCCAAAGACTATTTTGCAGTTTGCAAGCATGTATACACAATGAAACTGGCAAGTTGTACACCCATAAAACAAATTTTTCGCACATGACAAGATGGTACTCAAGTAATACTGCAAAAGAACTATACAATTGATGTTTCTACAAAAATTCACCATTTCAACATTAAATTGTTGTTTTGTTGTTGTTGTAAAACTAAATCTTTAGGGTTTATAAATAGATTAGTTCAAGGGCAAGCAATATATCTATAATCCACTTGCTCACTTGGCAAGAAGAAAAACATTGTTCAATAGCACACTGTAGACATACTTACTGCATACTATAAATGACTCCGAGGAAGAACCTCTCCCTGTGTATTCCAGGCTGAAGATGTCCTCACTCTGGAAACTATCCAGGCTCAGATCATGGGTCAGTCTGTAACTGAATTAACACAATTAACACAAAAATACAACATTACAATTTGTGACAGGCTACTTCACAACCCACCACTTGTTGGGAAAAAAAAATCAAAAAGTTGAAAGTGAGATATCAATGTTTCAAATATGACAACCATGTAGAATTTTTTTTTTTTTTATTGTAAAAAACTTTCACTGGATATTTCAAGTTGATTTTTTTTGTATTATAAAAAGCAAGAGTTTATCTTGGTAGTTAAAGGGATAGTTGAGTTTTGGTAAAGAGAGTACAGTTTTGGTCAAACTGAATTTTAGTAGCCAAAACCTGCTCCATTACATTACAAACTAATAGTTCCCCATCAAGGCATCATGCTCGAAAGGAATACAAAATTACAAATGACCAAGTAAAAAGCCTGTTATCATTCGAAATGAGAGGTTAAAACTCAAGAGGGCGCTCTCTAAATACTCATTGGTTTCAACCATATTAATAAAATATCGTGTGCTGATGTTTTGTTTCAAGAATAGTGGTTAGATAGAGAGATAATTAACAAATAATTAAAGACCTCTTTTGTAAATTGTTAATATAATCATGCTTAAAATGTTGCAATAAAGTAATTTCACATTAACCTTATATAATTTTACAAGTTAATATTTTGCAAAGCCAAAATAAAAAGAGAACATGTTTGACATGTTTGAAAACTTAGTAATTTGAACTTTGACAAAGATTTGAGTATAATAAGTTGAATAACCAACTCTCTACATGTTTGCAATGTCTAAAAT
>JBAMJV010001594.1:0-2500 GCA_037951105.1 Echinarachnius parma | reverse complement strand
GGGACATCCATTGTCTCCCTATAGAGCTAAATGCACTCGCCAAATCGAAGGACGATTATTTTTTTAGGAAGCTGGCACCCCATAAAGTCCAATATTGGACTAGCACATAGGGAATGCTGACAGACTCTTGTTCCTGTAAAAGGCTGAAGGCATTGTCATTATTTTTATCTATTTTCTGTCTCTGTTCCCAGGTGGTGAAGGACATTATCAACCGCTACAAGTTGATGCGAGGTTACAAGGTGAACTATGTGCCGGGCTGGGACTGCCATGGTCTCCCCATAGAACTGAAAGCACTCACTGAATCAAAGGATGATTTCAGGAAGCTGTCGCCTCTGGAGATAAGGCATAAAGGTAAGGGCTGAATGGAAAAAAAATGTGCAGGTTGGAATAAAGGTACCAGTTATAATAATGGGAGAAACAATAAATGAACACCAATTTATGTTTGATGTTTATTCTGTGCCTGGCTGGGACTGCCATGGTCTCCCCATAGAACTGAAAGCACTCGCCGAATCTGAGAATGATTTTAGGAAGTTGTCGCCCCTGGAGATTAGGCATAAAGGTACAAATGTCATTTTTTATGTGTATATTATCTCTGTTTGGAGTGGCTACATCATCACTGCGTATGTTATAGTCTTTGTCATCATCGTGGACATCATCATCGACATCATCATCATCAGATCATCATGTTCATGATGATGATGATGATCATCATCATCCTCATCATCATCATCATCATCACATCTTTTTCCTTAAAATGATATTTGTCATCATCTTTTTCTTCATTAAAATTATCATTATCAATATAAGATCTTCATAATTATTGCATCACACTCTTAGGTTCTGCAGTCATTATCATAATCATTGCTGTTGAAATGAATTTGAGTGGAAATCAAGCGGTAATTCATCTTTTAATGATTTTACTTTCCAACATCTCTTGTCGTTGTTAATACAGCCAGGAAGTTTGCGAGGAAAGCTATCGGGACTCAGATGACAGCATTCAAAAGATGGGGAGTGATGGCTGACTGGTAAGATATGAATTAATGTCGACCGAGCAGTTAGTTAAAAGTTAAAGTCCTTCCCGTGCCAATGTTGGCACATAAGGCGGCGCCTATCTCCGATTCATTAGCCCTAGGCCACACGTCTACTAGATGTAGCGATAGCTACAGAAGGGGGCCAGTCCTCTGGTAACTCGTGTGATTAACTTTCCCTTCTCCATTCTATAAATGATGACACACGCAGTACCCCGGGCTACCGTTGTACCCCGGTATCCCGCGTTGTGTAGCGCCATCTTGTGTCAACTCGAAGTACAACCGTATTGCGTTGTGCATGCAGTGCAGCACGCGATTGTATGCACGCTATACCCACAGTACAGCCCTAAAAATTAAATAAATAATTAAACAAAATGGCGGATTTTCGTCTGGTACCCCAGGGTACCATTTATGTCATCAAATGCCGAGTGCCTGGCTAGAAGGCAGAAGGTACCATTTTTAAAGTCGTTGGTATGACCCGGTTTCGGACACTCTAACCGCTAAGCCACCATGCTCTGTACTGTCGACAGAGCAGGGCTCTACCAAAAACAAAAAAAATGACCGCTTGCACAGTTGGGCAAGGAAATCATACAGTCAAACCTGTGTATAGTGACCATGTAAGGGAAACAAGAATAGTGGTCACTGTAGATGGGTGACCTCTTTAAAACTGTTCCATAACACAGATTTTCTCTGCAGAGGATCACCTTTGATGGCCACTATAGCCAAGTTGGTTGCTATTGACAGGTGGCTGCTAAGTCAGGTTTGACTGTATATTTACTTGTCTGACAGCAAAATCACTGTCCAACATTATCTGATATAAATGTCATTGTAGATGAGGAGATCTTATACCCAAAATGTCAAGTTCTGACTTGTGACAATGGAACATCCAAAATACGCTTGCTGCCAAATCAGGCAAGTGAAAAGAACTTGTTATTTCACCCCCCACCCCCCCCCCCCCCCCCCCCCCCACACAAGGTGGGACCTATAATTTGGTCTAATCTAATTTCAAATCCATCATACTTATCAATTTGACAGACTTATCTGAACAAGGGCACTCTTTAAAGGGATAGTTGAGTTTTGGTAGAGAGGGCGCTAGACTACTTTTTTTTGTGAGGTAATGAGAAAAACTGAGTGTAAAATTTGAAAGAGCATAATATTTAAATAATAAAATCATCTTTGTTTGATCAAAATCGGTTCAGAGACGGCTGAAATATCCATAAATATAACAATTTGTAATAAAGCTGGGGCCCCAGGTTTATTAGAGAATTTTGAACCAGCCGTTAAAAATTCAAAAAAATGCTTCCTCTTTTCAAAAAGTTACAAAATAGGTATTTAAATAGTTGTTGGTTATTTCTCTATCTAATCACTATTTCAACAAAACATCACATGCACAATATTTTATTCAAAATGGTTGAAACCGATGAGTGTTTAGAGAGCGCCCTCTTACATTTTAACGGCTCTTTTTTAATGAT
>JBAMJV010001593.1:0-87677 GCA_037951105.1 Echinarachnius parma | reverse complement strand
TCAATGAAAAAAGTTAAACAAAATCACTTACGGGGGTTCAAAATAGCAAAAAGAAAATCGCCGCTTCGCGGCTATCACTGAAAAAGTTAACAAAAATCACTTAGGGGCGTTCAAAATAGCAACAAGAAAATCGCCGCTTCGCGGCTATCACTGAAAAAAGTTAACAAAAATCACTTACGGGGGTTCAAAATAGCAACAGAATTCGCCGCTTCGCGGCTAGCAGTGAAAAAAGTGAACAAAAATCACTTACGGGGGTTCAAAATAGCCCCCCAAAAAAATCGCCGCTTCGCGGCTATCACTGAAAAAAGTTAACAAAAATCACTCACAGGGGTTCAAAATAGCAACAAAATTCGCCGCTTCGCGGCTAGCAGTGAAAAAAGTGAACAAAAATCACTTACGGGGGTTCAAAATAGCAACAAAAAATTCGCCGCTTCGCGGCTTAGCACGTGTAAAAAAGTGAACAAAATCACTTACGGGGGTCAAAATAGCCACAAAAATCGCAGCTTCGCGGCTAATCAATGAAAAAAGTTAAACAAAATCACTTACGGGGGTTCAAAATAGCAAAAAAGAAAATCGCCGCTTCGCGGCTATCACTGAAAAAAGTTAACAAAAATCACTTACGGGGGTTCAAATTAGAACAGAATGCCGCTCGCGGCTAGGCAGTGAAAAAAGGTGAACAAAATCACTTACGGGGGTTCAAAATAAGCCCCCAAAAAAAATCGCCGCTTCGCGGCTATCACTGAAAATAAGTTGAACAAAAATCACTCAACAGGGGTTCAAAATAGCAACAAAATTCGGCCGCTTCGGGGCGGATAGAGTGAAAAAGTGAACAAATATCACTTACGGGGGTCCAAAATAGCCACACAAAATCGCAGCTTCGCGACTATCATGAAAAAAGTTAAACAATATCACTTACGGGGGTTCAAAATAGCAAAAAGAAAATCGCCGCTTCGCGGCTAACACTGAAAAAAAAGTTAACAAAAATCACTTAGGGGGCGTTCAAAAAATAGCAACAAGAAAATCGCCGCTTCGCGGCTATCACTGAAAAAAGTTAACAAAAATCACTACGGGGGTTCAAAAATAGCAACAGAATTCGCCGCTTCGCGCTAGCAGTGAAAAAAGTGAAACAAAAATCACTTACGGGGGTTCAAAATAGCCCCCCAAAAAAAATCGCCGCTTCGCGGCTATCACTGAAAAAAAGTTAACAAAAATCACATCCACAGCGGGTTCAAAATAGCAACAAAATTCGCCGCTTCGCGGCTAGCAGTGAAAAAAAAGTGAACAAAAAATCACTTACGGGGGTTCAAAATAGCAACAAAAAATCCCCGCTTCGCGGCTATCACTGAAAAAAGTTTAACAAAATCACTTAGGGGTTCAAATAGCGACTCATGGACATCATTGGGTCAACCCCTCCCTTAGCAAAAAGCTAGATCCGCCTCTGATAATGACAGAAAAAGACTGAAAGAAGGAGAAGAAGAAGAAGAATATAGGTATATATACGTATATATCCCGCACCCCGGTGAAAAAATCGTTCCCAGGGCCCTGCTTATAGCACTATATATTACATGTCGTCATGTCAGAATTACCTTTCTAAGTATGCATCAGATTGCACAGTTTCAAGTCAAAAAATGCAAAAGCTTCCTATCGTGGGAGGGGGACACCCCCTCCTACACCCTCCCCCGCTCAGTCGCTTCGCTTTTTGTCTTTATGAAACAAATAAAAAATCTTTTCTAGTCGTAGAATCATGACGCACTTACCGACATTATAGTACATGTCGTCGAGTCAAAATTTCCTTTCTAGGTATGCATCAGATTGCACAGTTTCAAGTCCAAAAATGCAAAAGCTCCCTACCGTGGGAGGGGGGACACCCCCCTCCCACACCCTCCCCCCCCCCCCCCCCCCCCCCCGCTCAGTCGCTTCGCTCCTTCGGGCTGGTCCGCTTCACTCCCTTGCACAAATTTGTTAAGCCCCCCAAAAGTTTTGGCTCATTACGCCACTGCTCGATAATATATATTTGCGCAGTAACGGGTTGACTTTCTTTCAATGATGAACTAAACAAAAAAGAAACAATATAAATAAGTCGTGACAATATCGATTATCATTCCATCGACTGATTATAATATTTCCATATTCACACTTTGGCTGTGAATCATTAAAAAAAATTAAAAAAAAAATTAAAATACATAATAGCATGATAGCATCATGGATAGTAGATAGCATATTATGTATTATAAATTATGTTCTACCAAGAACGTATGAACAAGTCGGCGTTGTATAAAGTCTTGATTGATTTGTTGCAATATTATGCATATATGTATTTGGATTGTTTATAGATATTCAACATATCTGGTTGACTAGCATAGTATGGTATGTACTTTTCACCCCCTTTTTTTTTTGTTGTTGTAAATTGGTAAATAAATAAATTCACTCAATTCAATTCAGTTAAATTCAGACGAGAGATCACCCCCGATAATCACAAATAAATTAATTCAATCAGATATAGTATAGGAGAGGGATGGGGGGAGTGAGGGAGAAGGAGACAAGTAAGTGAATGAGAGGGGGAGAAAGACAATGCAAGAGGGACGAAGGGAGTGAGGGAGATAGACAAGTAAGTGAATGAGAGGGGGAGAAGACAATGAAAGAGGCCTGAGGATGAGAAGGAGGAGGAGGAAGAGGAGCGGACCAGAAAGAGAAAGTGGAAAAGGGAGAAGTACGGATAATAGGGAGTTATGGGGGGGGGGGAGAGAGATCGGAAAAAGGAGGAGGAAATGGGGGGGGGGGGCAAGTGAGAGGGGGAAACTGCGGAGAAAGGAGGAAATGGGGGGGGGGGGGGGGGGGCCAGTGAGAGGGGAAATGCGGAGAAAAGAGGAAATGGGGGGGGGGGGGGTGGGGAGAAATGAAGTGAAGGAGGGAAAGGAGGAAGAGAAGGGAGAGTGAGAAATCTAGCAAAGAGGTTTGTGGGGGGGGGGGGTGGAGAAATATAATAAATCATTGATAACGAAGAAAGGTGGGGGAGAGGGGGTAGAGGAAAAGAGGGGAAGGGAAGAGGGAGATATTTGAAGGGGAGGGTGAGGGAGATTGAGTGTTGGGGGGGGGGGGGGGGGGGGTAAGAGAATTGAGGGAAAAATGAGATACACCAGTTTGTCTCGCTCCTGACTACCGGTAATGCAATGTACCAATTCGACACTATATGAATGTCCATTAGTTTGATCATGTTGATTGAGTTCGCGATAATAATATTTTTTAAAAAACATGTATTGTTAAGACCAAAATATTTTTTCTGCTGATAAGCAGAGAAATGATTATTAAAACAAACGAAATCGGTCTTTGTTTCGACGGTTGTAGTTGCTAGTGATTTTGATTAATAGAGAGAAAAGACAAATTATAGATTCGGGTTATTTCTGACTAAGCCCATGAGAAACCCAAACAGGTTTTTGCCAGATAGAGGTAGAGCGCCCAGCTTTGTTGATTTGTCATATATTTTTTACAAAATCAATCAAGCAGCCGATACGTTCCCACTGAGATCTAGCTCGACCAAAAATCAGTCTTATATTCCTTTGGTTTGCACCGCTCCATTTACAAATGGGGTAGAGTATAAAGTCCGATATAAAAGAAACCACATGTAGAGTCGGTTATTCTGACTAGCTCGTATAAAGACGAGCAAAGATGGATCTCATGACCATCTTGAGCTTATATAAATATCGTATAACCTGCGTCAGATAAAAAAGTGACCATATATTAAAGCAAAAAAGATAAACAAGACAAGTGGCCACTGCAGACAGATGACCTCTAAGATCATTCTTTTCTTGATGGGGTTTCACCTCATGCAAGCCATCATTTGCAGTCAGTGGCGTAGACAGGTTCTTATACCTGGGGGGGGGGATGATTTGCCGTTCACCCGGACCAAGACCAATTTGTTCGCGGCCGAGACCACCTGCCGAAATATTTCGAGACCAAGACAATTGCTGTGAAAGTCCTCTTAGAGTGGGGAGGGGGGGGGGGGGGGGGGGGGGGGGAGGGGGAGGGGGTTAGATGTTAAGATGGTCGTGACCAGGCGGACCGGAATCATTTTTGATTTTGGGGGGCAAAACCTATCGGGAGCTCACGATTTGAGCCAGATGTGAGAGTGAGACATTGCAAGGAGCGAAGCGACCAAGCCGAGGGAGCGAAATGACTGAGCGGGGGGAGGGTGTGGGAGGGGGGTGTCCTGTAGGGAGCTTTTGCATTTTTGGACTTGAAATTGTGCAATCTGGTGCTAACCTAGATAGGAAATTCGGGCTTAACATTGACTGTATCTGGGAAAGCGTGTTATGATTTGATCGACCAGAAATTTAAAATATATGTTCACGAAGAAAAACAAATAATTGACACACTAATACTGTAAATATGCACCCCAACACAGGGAGCGAAGTGGCTGAGCGGGGGGAGGGGTGTGGGAGGGGGGTGTCCCCCCTCCACGGTAGGGAGATTTTGCATTTTCGGACTTAAAATGGTGCAATCTGGTGCTTACCTAGATAGGAAATTCGGGCTTAACATTGACTGTATCTGGGAAAGGGTGTTATGCTTTGATCGACCATAAATTTTAAATATATTTTCACGAAGAAAACAAATAATTGACACACTAATGAATATGCACCCCAACACAAATATTGTATTTATATTTAGCGTCTTACACAGTTCCAACATCACCATATATTCCACATTATGTATGATCCAACAACTTAGCATATTGCCAAGAATGAGTCCCGAGGGGCGAAGCTACCGAGGGCTGGGGCAGGGCCAAATAGGAAGGGATTGGGAGGGGGTATCCCCCTCCCACGGAGAAGAGTTGCATTTATATATATACTTGAAATGGTGCAATTTGGTGCGCGTCACACAAGCAGCCAGAGCAATGCCAGCCTACACTGGAACTACGTGGCCTGGAATACAGAACAAAATACTCACCCCAGACCATACGCAAGTTACACAACAAACTGAGATAATCTGTTCGCGCGCGAAGCGCGCAGCGAAAATTGAAAGTGGATGTATACATTTTTTTTTAAACGTTAGAATAACAAGTCTTAGCTCATACACCTAATGTTTTCTTTCCCACTCGTATACAGATACACACACAAACAAATATATCCTTCCCTAAAACCTGGGGGGATGATTGTACATGTCATTCCCCCCCCCCCCCCCCCACCTTGTGAGGTGGGGGGATGCATCCCCCTCATCCCCCCGTTGTCTACGCCCCTGTTTGCAGTTGATAGTTAGATTGGCTGTTATATACTAAGTCCATTTAAATTTCCACGCAGAAAGACAGACAGACAAACACACACACACACACACACACACACACACACACACACACACACACACACACACAATCACACACGCACATACATAAATTAATGCTAAGCATACACAAGCACGTAGTTTTGTTTAATTTTAATCTAACAACCTTTATTTACCCATGTTTACAGCTAAGATTCCAGACAGAATTATACACAAATATAATAACACAACTGAAAGATACCAAAATGGTACTAGTAATGGGCACATGAGTATGTACAATTCTACACTACAATAAAATAACATAAAAAAGAGTAGCAAATAAACGCAAATATAATGATAACTTCTCAAACCCCTTTAACCACTATTTGCTAAAACCATGGATAAAATCACAGGTTTCGAAGTAATAATTTCAGAGTAATCATAATCATATCACTAAAGCATGTAAATGATGATTTCTCTTAGGATTATTATACAAATCCTTTTCATGAAATAATATTTGTTTTATTAATGTTTGTTCTTTATTTTGAACAACTTTTGAAATATTCTTACAGTATATTTTTTCTCAATTTATGAGACCTCCACATGCTATTTATCAATAGTCTTCACACAAACATACAAACCAAATACATGTACCTGTACAAACTAAAAATAACCTTTCTATACAAACAACAATTGTAGAAACTGCCACTTAACATCAAAATGTCTTTCCATTCCAGATAGAGATAGAATATATTTATCATCTTTCTTTTTCAACATATCAAACAGAGGAACTATATTTTTTAATTTACAAATGAATATATGATGTTTAATTAATATAACAATGCAATTAAGAGCATCATTTCTCTAATATCTTTAGAAGCCAATAATTCTAACTTGAGTTCTTTCATAAATCAAGTTTGAGGATTCATTCCAGATCTTTCTACTAATCTTACATGATAAAAAAATACTATCTTATTTATTTTCTTTACAAAATAAAAATAGTTGTAAAAACAAAATTCGATTTAAAATCTTATACTGAAAGTATTTCAGACTAATAACTGGTGTGAAATGAAATATCATAACGTTATTTTTGTTTTAATTAATACAGATTGTAAATTATAATAAAAATATCGCTCCCACTTTTAAACCATTAGGGACAAACAATGTGTGTCTCCAAAAGAACTTTATAAATTTATCTACATCCTTTTTTCATAAATAAGTGTTTTAATATGTGAAGGAATTAAATGTTCTTGCAAAAATGTTTGACATGTTTTATAATATTTATCATATATGCACTCTATTACTTGACAAACCGAATAATAAGACAAATAATTAAGCTTAAAATTAAACTTCTCACAATTTTTATGAGACAATACAATTCTATTACTATCCATCAAATCGTTAATAAATCTAATACCCTTTTCATACCAGGATTAAAAAAAAAATAGACTCATTGCCAATTTGAATTAATCTATTCATCCATAGAGATTCAGATAACCGATCAGTCTCACTTGCTTAAACTAATAATGTCATGGCCTAAAAAACCTCTTTCCAAAATGGATTGCCAGCTTCATGAGATAATTAAAATAAAAAAAATATCAACAAAACTAATAATAAATGTTATTTGTACCAACATTTTAAACATATTTAAATAAATTTTAAACCCATGTTAGCTAGCGATCGAATTCAATTCATGTTTACCTTGATTTTGATAACTAAAACTGTGTACTTCCGATGAAATTTGTTAGATAAGGAATGCATGGACATAAGTATTTTTTTCTTTCTTAAACATCTACACCTTTGTGTATTTCTTTTAAATCAAGTAAAATAATTTTAAGTGCATCATAAGATATTGTAACCAAATGTGTGACGTTTTGAGATGTCTTCTAAAACACGGGCATGCATGTATGTAACAAAGGTATTTGGTAACATTGTCAGCGGACAAACGGCAAAACTGTTTGATTTTGAAGCGAACTATCAGATTCAGAAGTCATATTGCAGATAATGTAAGTCTAACGGCTGAATAAGACACAACATGTTGAATGATCAAGGATGTTGTATGAATAGTTTATATACTTTCTGTTAATTATCAAAATGGTACATGCAATTTTCTTATTGCCATACATTATTTGTTATCATGAATGATAACCGACCTGTTACATTACAAATCTTAATGAATCACTTTGATTATGCTTAAAGGGATAGTTGAGTTTTGGTATAGAGGGCGCTACACATAATAATTTTGTTTGAGATAATGAAAAACTGAGTGTCAAATTTGAAAGAGCATAATATTTTAATGACAGAATAAACTTTATTTGATCAAATTCGGTTCAGAAACGGCTGAAATATCCATAAACGTAACTATTTGTAATAAATGTGGGGCCCCACAATTATTCGATAATTTTAAACCAACCGTTAATTTTTTTTAATGCCTCCTCTTTTCAAAAATTTGTAAAAGAAGTTTTTTAATAGTTGTTGATTATCTCTCTATCTAATCATTATTTTTACAAACCACCACATGCACAATATTTTATTTAAAATGGTTGAAGCCAATAAGTTTTTAGAGAGCGCCCTCTTGAGTTTGAATGGCTCTTTTTGAATGATACCAGGCTTTTTACTTAGTCGTTTGTAATTTTGTATTCCTTTCGAGCATGGTGGAGTTGTAACTATTAGTTTGTAATGTAATGGTGCAGGTTTTGGTTACTAAAATTTTGACCAAAACTGTACTCTCTTTTATAACAGAACTCAACTATCCCTTTAACCAAACTAAATTCTATGTTTGGTATGTGAACATCAGGGGAACATCAAATACAAACACGAAATACAAGAAAAGGGTCTACAGATTAAATGGTCTCAACGGCCCTTTATCACTTAACAAAGTCAGTACCTTCTCCGAGTAGCTCTTAAATGGTATTTACTTTCATATAAGACAATAATCTTGCAACTTTTGAATTGTAGCTAGCAAAAGGCGAATAACATTTAGCGGAGGTGGCTAAAACAAGTATTTACGTGGATAATAGTTGTAAATAATGGAATCAACATTTTCCAGTTGAAAAATCCCGCACAAAAGTATTTCATGAAATATCAAAGAGCTTCTTATTACAAGTGCGTACTCAAATATTGTTTATTATAAACATAATTACGTATATATTCATGCATCGTGTTGATCATAGAGTTTAGGATAAGAATGTCATCAAGTAAGTGGTTGACATAAAAGTAAATTAATATAAAATACAAAAAACTACAAAAACAAATCCTTAATATCAATCACTACCAAATTCCTTTCTTTAAATTGAACTACGATCAACTATATATTTAATATCAAATAATGTTACGTTTAATTGATTTCATTTCCGAATAAACAAAATATGAGTTACGTTCTCATAGCTTAGATTGAAGAACACAAAACAAGAGAGTGGTAACCCTGTACCAAATTCTCAACAAAGAAATACAAGTTTAATTGATTTCATTTCCGAATAACAATATCTGAGCAAAGATGGAAAACCACAAAACAAAAGACGGGTAACCCTGTACATACCAAATTCTCAACAAAGAAATACATGTTTCTCATTATATACATACATTCAAAACGCGAGTCACAGCGGAGCACGACACGCCCACGTTCGGACTGATGTGGGGGGGGGGGGGGGGGTGGGGTGGGGTGCAGCGAATGATTGGACCAAATTCAGTGTATTTCTCCGTTTTGTCCCCTATGCGCATGCCCCCAGCGCTATACGCCACTGCCCATGTCAACCATTTTTGCACCTGCCATATCTCTCCAACACGCCTTATCCCGTCATTTCATGGACATAGATTAAAGTAAGTCGTATTCAGAAATAACTATATTTAAAAAAAAAAATAATATGCTCTTGTAAACAATAGCCCACAAGGTGAGATATAAATCTTACTCTAATATAGGCAAAGAGCGCTATAAAAGACATCCTCATAGGCCAATCAATGGTTCACAGCTAGTGACTATAAATTCGATTTTCTGTTCTAATCTGAATTCATACTTCCAAAACATACCGACGGAGACGGTCTCTGGAGATAGACGCAGTCTCAGTGGAACAACCGTCGGATAGAGACTGATTTTCGGTTTCATTAAGTAAGTCCGTGTATACAAAATCAATTAATTCACTATAACAATTGATCTCACCAAAGGGTAAACTTTTGTTTAGGGTTCCCAGTGTTCACCTTTTGGAAGAGACGAAGTTATGAACAACAGTACAATCATCCATTGTAACGTCTCACTTTCATAGTGCACACAAATATGTTGTATGATTTAAAGAGATAACCGTAACTAATTACATAAGTTTGATATCTCTGAAGTCTGAACGGTGAACCTACCCCGACAAGACAGTGTTATACTGAAAGAAATTTGAATATTATAAGTAAAATGAATAGGAATGGTACTACGATTGAATTGTTAGCAATTGTTTTTAAGGGACCTTTGTTTTTCTTAATAATTTGTTTAGCAAAATGGAATCTCATACTCTACATCATCTTTCTCTTCTTTCTTGACAGGGGGCTGGTTAAGACCCTGGTAAATGTGAGGTGCGTCTACTGATGACGCAGCTACTGCTAGCCCTTCGTATTCTCCCTCATTGACGTTGTCATAATCAGTCGAGGGATCGGCCAGATGGGTGGTAGAGACATTTGGTGCCTTCCTCTGTCCTTCGTACACATGCAGGGGAATCGAGTTCTTTGGGCTAGGTTTATTCTTAAGTCCTGATGACGTGCCCCCGGCCTGAGACTTTGCTGCATCGTTGCGCCAACTGAGTGAAGCAAAACACATACAAAACAAACAACTCTAAATTTGATGCCACTCATTATACATGTGTGTATTTACAAACACCTAATTGGTTCTTTGAACCAATTATATTGACTTTCACATTATAACAATAATATAGGTTTTCTCGGCCAATTTCGTAAGCTTCTCATTCGTTTTGATAAGCGTGTCATTCAATTTCGCGAAATTGAGCTGAAGGCTTGCAATTGTGGTTCAAAATTGCAATTTGTTCATACGATTTAGCTTTTGGTCAAGTGATTTACCACTTTTAGCATTCAATTTAAAAAAACACGCTATTTGCATTCAATTTCGCCAACGGATTTCACGGAAGGTGGTATTAAGTAATCACGAATTTTCTCGCTTTAAATTGAATGACAATTTTACGAAATAGAAACACGTTTTAACTCGAATGCAATCAATGTTTTCGAATGATCGTTATATGAATTCGAAGGCTAAAAAAGGAATTTGAACTGCAAAATACAGCTGTGGTGACAAAATCGGCGAAATTGAATGCACACAAAATGAATTCCTGTGGCCATCTTACGAAATTGACCGAGAAATCCTATACTAACCATTATTATACAAGCCAATTCATGCTACGGTCACAAATGGTCCGATTTGGGCTACGGCGCCCGTACGATGCCACTTTTAGGTGAAATCTTGCGGGAATCTCGCGGCGCCCGCACGGGTGCCATGGCTATCGTACGGTCGCCGTTGCATTTTTCCTCGCCGTACGATGTCAACAATTTGTTTAACGCGGAGTTAAAACAAAAAATGCATCGTACGATGTTTTACTTGCCGTAAGCCCGTATACACATCGTAGAGAGCATCGCACGGGCACCACAAGGGCATCGCACGGGCACAGCACGGACATCGCAGCCTTTTTTTCTCGAATATCGTACGATTTTGAGACTGAATATTTGGCCACTCAAATCGTACGGGTACCGTGGAGTCACCGTAAGAGTACCGTAAGGCACCCGGACGGGCACTTAGTTTGTGTTCACGGGGGCCGTGCGATTTATGTTTTATTTTAAGACAAAGGTCATCGTATGGCGCCCGGACCATTTGTGACTGTAGCATAAGTTAACTTTCACATTACATCAACTGTCTAATACTTACCATGATTATGCAAACGTGCATTTACAATTTAAATATACTATTGTTTGTATTTCGTTCAACTGTCCACACTGTATTCCATGTTAGCCACAAACACTTTAGTACACGCATCATGTACTACATTTTACGTGATCTAGGTGTTTGTATTTTATCACAAAACTGAAGATAACATTTTGAATTGATATATTAAGACTATTCATAGATGATACATGTGAGACGTCATATAGGAGGAATGGTGAAATATGAAGAAATTTGATACGAATCTCATACTCTAGATCATCTTTCTCTTCTTTCTTGACATGGGGCTGGTTAAGACCCTGGTAAATGTGGGGTGCGTCTACTGATGACGCAGCTACTGCTAGATTGTCGTATTCTCCCTCATTGACGTTGGCATAATCAGTCGAGGGATCGTCCAGATGGGTGGTAGAGACATTTGGTGCCTTCCTCTGTCCTTCGTACACATGCAGTGGAATCGAGTTCTTTGGGCTAGGTTCATTCTTAAGTCCTGATGACGTGCCCCCGGCCTGAGACTTTGCTGCGTCGTTGCGCCAACTGAGTGAAGCAAAAACATATAACATTTTATACAAACACGTAATTGGTTCTTTGAACCAATTATATTGACTTTCACATTATAACAATATTATAGGTTTTCTCGGCCAATTTCGTAAGCTTCTCATTTGTTTTGATAAGCGTGTAATTCGATTTCGCGAAATTGAGCTGAAGGCTTGCAATTGTGGCTCAAAATTGCAATTTGTTCATACGATTTTGTTCTTCGGTCAAGTGATTTACCACTTTTAGCATTCAATTTAAAAAACACGCTATTTGCATTCAATTACGGCAACGGATTTCACGGAAGGCGGTATTACGTAATCACGAATTTTCTCGCTTTAAATTGAATGACAATTTTACGAATGCAAACAATGTTTTCGAATGATCGTTATATTAATTCGAATGCTAAAAAAAGAATTTGAACTGCAAAATACAGCTGTGGTGACAAAATCGGCGAAATTGAATGCACACAAAATGAATTCGTGTGGCCATCTTACGAAATTGACCGAGAAATCCTATACTAACCATTATTATACAAACCAATTAAGTTAACTTTTACATTACATTAACTGTCTAATACTTACTATAATTATGCAAACGTGCATTTACAATTTAAAAATACTATTGTTTGTATTTCGTTCAACTGTCCGCACTGTATTCCACGTTAGCCACAAACAATAGTACACGCATCAGGTACTACATTTTCACCGTACGTTCGCAATCTAGGTGTTTGTATTTTATCAGAAAACTGAAGATAAAATTCTGAATGGATATAGTAATAATAATAATAAAAGACAAGCATTTATATTGCGCCATCAATCTAGAAATTCTATTCCGAGGCGCATCATACTGTACAGTATGTTATTACCCTGGCTGTTGCCGAGGTGCCTTGCAGGCGCATCAAGCGTTCCAAGGAATACATTCCTGTCAGGTACCCATTTACTACACCTGGGTTGAGAGCAGCAATTGTGGATAAAGTGTCTTGCTGAAGGACTCACGTGCCGCGATTGGGAATCGAACCCACGACCTTCGTATTTAAAGACGAAGGCCCGAACCAATATATATTAAGACGGCCCATTTATAGATGAGACATGTGAATCATCATATAAAAGGAATGGTGAAATATGAAGAAAATTGATACGATATTTGACATCTGGAGGTGGAGGTGTTGTGGCACGATCAGATAAGCACTCGACTTCTAATCACGGGACCCGAGTTCGAAGCCAATTGATGCCCCGGCAATTTATGTCCTTCAGCAAGGCGTTAATCCACATTGTTGCTTTCTACCCAGGACCATCAATGGGTAATTGCTCGGATGTTGAATTAGCCTGTAGCGCCCTATATATAAAAGCAGCTTGGGCATCGGGCTAATATGCTCCTGGGTAATATGATGGATATGGGTAATACTGAATAGTGTACCTATTACGTGGCGCTCTAGGCTGTACTTATCATTATATGAGTATGTATGATTATTCTGATCATTGTAATATTAATGTTATTTAAAATATGTACGTAATTGAGGAAAATAAATTTAATAGGCCGGTCTATAGGATTTGAATGTATTATATTGTTTGCATGAACGGTGAAAATGAAAAGTATATTTCATGTATCATGTAGCAAGGTATATGGAGTTGCAGAAACATCATGATCTAGTACTGACATATCATTTTAGCAATTTCGTCAGTAATCAAAAATGAAAAGTTAGACGATTTGTACGTAACAGCTAGTATGATCAGATATAGAAATGTAATCTTTACTCCTCATTTGTTTGGAATTTTGTCGTATTGTTTTGACACACACCCCTACATTATCTGCGATTGTTACAGTTTTAATAAACGCTTAGTTGGTTTGTCCCAATTCGTTTGCCACTTAGAAAGGACCTTTAAGAGATCGACCTTGAACTCAAAAGCGTTACTTATTATCTGAATTATGACAGGATTAGGGACGTATGCATTCCATAAAATATAATAATATGGAACTGTATACATACCATCCGATACGAAAATAGTGCATGAGAAAAATGCACCCGCATATGATGTGCACAAAGAGTGATATACCAAGCAATACCCATGGAATCAGGCTGGGACTGTCCAAGAAACTCTCCAAGGAACTATTCACGGAAATCTCCACGGAACTCTCTGTTGAACCTGTCGTACCTGTGTAGTGAATTTCGACAAGAAGTCATGTGTCTTTTAACATGAACTGATATACTTTGATCTCGCGCTTGTTTGTACTTATTGTAACATTTATGTAATACATATTTGTTCAAATTGTCATTTTTGGTAAATTGTCATAATGAAATCAACGTATAATTATATTTTCATTTATAATCATAAACATGACAATTTGTTATTGATTTAGAAATAGATATTAAGTTCAAAGCAATAGGTTTGTTGTAGACATCTTTTTGTGGATAAAGTGTTCCTTCATATTAGTTGGTAATGTTGTTTATAAATTATATAAATATGCGACTATGCGAGAACAACAATTACGTACTCCTGCAAATATGGCTAAGTGTTGTAGCGTTGATTACTGGTGACCTAGGTCCAGTCCCCCCTGCTCGACACCATTGATGTAAAGGTATGCACAGAATTTGAATTAATTTGTTAGTTGCCCTGACAGTGGTGAGCAAAATATTTCCATTCATATGGGTGCCAAGAGCATCCAAGTTTCAAACTTGGAAGAAACGTACCCATGACATGATTTACAAAGATCCCCCATTCTCCATGACCACTGAAGCAAATCGAATAGGGTTTTCTGCAAGATGTAGGTAATAAATTATAGTTTCACCCTGAAAAAAACATTATGATTGATCCACTATCTTTAAAAATATCGTTGCAGAAAGTCCGATTGTAATTTCTTTTGGGACATACGGTATAGACCATATAGGCAAAACATTATAATCGATCCAACCGAACAAAAGAAACTAACTATAGAGATAGAACGTTAATATTAATTATTACAGGAAAATATACATACAATTTTTAAGTAATCTACAAAAATGACAAATGCAATTATGTCAAGTACTAAGTCAATAATAAATGAAGATTTTAATATGGGATAAAATAAAAAGAGAGGAGCTTGTAAGATCATTTGGAAGATCATTCCAAAATGTTGGACCAGAAAATAAAATAGTTTTGGGGGAAAGAGTGTACGAGTTCGTGGCAGAAGGAATGAGTGGACTGGGGTACGTATGAAAAGCTCTATCCTTTTTTTTTTCGTTATTTGCCATATATAAATATTAGGAAGTTATTAAATTAAATTAAATTATTGGAAGATTTGTACATAAATGTATCAATTTTATAGATATAAATCTATTAATTTCAATAATTTATTTTATGATCCCGTTGTATGGACATAAAAACCCTTTTTTCCACTAACAATTCTTATAGCATATTTGTGTATATCAACAAGTTTATCAATTAGAAATAATGCACTATTGTCCCAAGCTAGAATACCATAACGTGTACGATGATATAAGAGTTCCCAAGAGAATAACGTCGAACAAAAATAGGAAAAAGTTCATTATAAAAATTCATTGTATAAAATGCCCGTATTTCTAGAGATTAAATTACAAAAAAAAATTAATGTGTGATTTCCATGATTAATAACTATCAATTATAAGCCTAGGAACGAATTTACATGTACGTCATAATCATCCGCAAAACGTTGAAACAGGCCCCAGAATAATTTCTTATAGTGAGAATTTAACTTGTTGGTATTTTCGATTTTTGTCATACTGTCATTGTTGTTTTTTCACGCAACTTATTTTTCCCGTTGCTAAATATACTAGCCCTGTTAGACTTGTTTTAAGTTCGTCTAGTAACTAGTTAGGTTATTACATGTTATATTCCACATACTTATAATCTTGCTCTTCGATTGGTCAAAAGGTAATCACGTGATGAAACATAGTTTCGCCCATCATTGATGGGAGAAGAAAACTTCGTTACACTATGTAGATATATTGGGTGAAAGTGCGTTGCACTCACTAGATAATTGGTAAGGTACTATCTACACCCCGCGGTTGCATTGAATTGCTGTGGAGAGTGTGTATTCAAATTCCGCACTATTCAGCAGACCATAGAAGTATGACTCCAACACTGCCGTTGTATTGTAGGTACCGGGTACGGTAGGTCTGCTACATTTAATACGGGATTTGAATAGCCACACACTGCACGGTCAATTCAATGCAACCGCGGATGTGTGTGTTGCGCGAATTACAAATGTAATGCGTACTTTACAATGCACTGTATATGTATCGTACACCGCTTGCCATGACTATGAGGTTTAGACTTTAGAACGTTGACTTTTGAACTGTTTTAGTGTTTCATCATCATTGATTACAATTTTCTTGGAGTCGGACTTGGAGTTGGAGTTCACTTTCATTTTATATAGACCCAAGTGCTAGCCTATAGCCTTAGGCTATGGAATTTTCATGGAGTTAAACAATTGGAATAGCCATTGTTGGTAAGTAGATCAAAGTCTAGTACCGGTAATTGTAGTGTTAGTGTTAGAACTAGGCCTATACATTAAAAGCAGTTTAAGTTGTCTTTCTCGTAGACCTAGCTACCAGTGAAATGTTTCCAATGTAGAATATAAAGCAAATAATCACCTTTTGGTTTCAGGCGATGGCAAACCATCACTTCCTCGGCGATCTGAATGTATACGCTATCTTTCCTCAGCTTCGCTTCGGAAAGATAGCTACATCCAGATTGCCTCGGAAGTGATAGTTTGTGCCATTGCGGTAATTATTTGCTTATTATCTTTGCAAAAGCCATATCAAATTAATCTCATATTCCAGGAAATATTAAACTTACAGCACAAAACAATCAGTAAGACTGTAACCCACTTTAATATGTGTAATTCGAGCGACCGTAGAATTGCCATTTTGCTTTTAATTGTACAGAACATTTCAGAACACATACTATAATTGACTAATCTTACACTGCAAATTAGTTATGGAAAGCTGTGTAGTATAGTGTGGTTCATTGTATAATATCCAGCTTTTCGCATCCATGGTTCATATAGTACACAACTATACACAACTAATTTGCAGTGGTTACAAGACCAGAAGTATTTATGAAGGGGGGGGGGGGGGGGTTGAACACCCCCCCCCCCCCCCCGGGTACGCCTATGCACACAATGTCTACATAAGGAACTTCGACAGTTCTGACGAATATAATTTTAGTGCATGTACCTATTTCACAGTCCGGTGAAAGGCATCCCCCATCACACGTCCCCGTCACCTTGTCACAAGCCGACTCCTCGCAGTGACAAATCCTCTCACAGTTGAGTCCAAAGCGAGGCCCCTCGCATACTTCATAACACAAACAAATTAATAAATTATTCAAGAACCAAATGCATAGTTATTGTTTAATGTGCTACCTAAATTAGGTGTATTTATATTCATGATCCAATTTTCAGAGACTATTAAAGGGACAGGTCCTCTTTTACAAAACGTCTGAACAGTTTCCAGTTGACGGATGGGATGAATTTAACACACACAAAAAAAATCAGATCGAACAGCCCTCTAATTTGGATTCTACGAATGAAAAACGAATGCGTCCCTCCATCAAACTATATATCGGTCAATAAAGGTGTTTAACTGATTTAGCATAATATTACAACAATATTGTATTTATTCTTGTAAAGGTATTATGAAGCCGACATTTGTAAAGGTATGTCACGGGAAAAGATCTGAAAAATAAAGAATATATAATTACATGTAGTCAGTTTAAGCGAGGTTTGGTTATTTTGTGTAGTAACCGCTTACCCATTGTTATTTATGCGCGGGTCACGTAGCTTGCGCGGGTCACATATATTAGGGGTCACGCATAGCGCTGTGGCACTTCGTGGAATCCGTGAGCGAACTTTCTCGACGGGCGAAAACGCGTATTATGCATAATTAACCGTTGGACGATGGTTTATTATATTTAGGTCTATAACTCCACGAAAAAGAGATTTCAAGCCCTAATTGTTTCAGGCATGCTCTTCATTGTTATTTTCTTTCATATAAGACAATAACCTCGCAACTTTTGAAATTTGGCTTGCAAAAGAGGGGCTGTCCCTTTAACAAGATAGCTTTATTATGCTTTGATCTCTGACACCAAACCACTACGATGAACATATCTGCTTTAAATGTGACCCACCAACAACAACAGTTTTCAAGAATGTGAACAGGTTAAAATGTTAAATAGATATACATAAAAGTGTGAAATGTTAATATAACTAATACAATCGCGTAATAGGCCAAAACCTTTGGGGGCTGAACAATTTCCGCATCACCACCAGGTATAGCGGAATGGCAGGTTTGCCAACTGCGAGCATGAGGTTAGTGTCAGACTTTTCGAGGGAGCGAAGCGACTGAGCGGGGGGGGGGGGGGGGGGGGGTGGGGGGGGGGGGGTTCCCCCTTTCACGGTAGGGGGCTTTGGTATATTTTGACTTCAAATTGTGAAATCTGGTGCATACCTAGGAAGGACAATTCGGAGTGGACCCCGATTTTCACATATAATATAGAAACGTGTTTTTAAATATTTATTTTAATCAAACATCACATTCAAATATAATAAACAAACTTGTTTTTGAATGATTATTTTAATCAAACATCAAATTCCCATATGTTGATACAAATGAGAGAAACCTTTTGTTATGAAATCAGTCCGTACAGTAGGCCCTACTGGTCAAACTGAACTTATATAACTAACACTTGTAAGTTATGTTTTAAAACGAATAGTTATAAATAAATGATGCTTGAATGGTTGAAAAAACATGTGAACGTCTAATAGTCGTTGCCCACATCAATTTTAAATATCTTTCTTTAATAAAAAGGGAAATTCGGAAAACCGAAACCTGTTTCGATGCTTGAATTGGTCAAACGAATACAATAAGATAAAACATTTTTTGTGAATATGTGTGGTGGTTTTGTAAATATATATATCCATTCTTTATTTTCCGAACTACAGTACCCTTTTTGTAATCAAATCTTTAGCGCTAAATTTGCATGAATTTATATTTATAAACGAGATTAACGATAGGTATATATGCGTTGTTAACGTACTTTGGCAGTTGTCTCCAGACCATCCATCATCACATCCTCCGGAGCACTCCCCTGTGTAACGGTCACATGCAGCACCACCCTGGCAATGACAGCTTTGTGTGCAGCCGGCTCCGTATTCACCGGCACTGCATGCTGCATGAATCAGACGTTATATTACGAGATTTGTCATTGTATTACAAGAAAACTGTGCTTTCACAAGAATCGATCCCAAGACCTCCAGAATGCTAGACCGGTGCTCTGACTACAGAGCTAGAAGTTCTTCATTTGATGTCGGTACTTCCCGGAAATCGTTACCAACGCTAGTGTTAGTCCAAAGCTATGTAAACCGGAAGAATAAGGATTATGCCCACTTCCGCGAGTTTCGCGATTGCTCGGTATCTTAATTTTTCTTTCAAGTCTTGCGCAACTTTTAAACCCAAACTTGCATAAATCGTACAAAATCATGCGAACTTGCAAATTCTCGCGGCGATCTAGCGTTTCACATCCGAGTCTCCTGGCCACCTCATCCCCTCGCATCTGTTTTAGGATTATAAGGCGATTTCCAGACAAGAATGAGTTATCATCATACAAAATGTGAAGGGTGGGAGTAAAGTCAGCGGAAATTGTATCAGAATCAAACGAGAAACAAGATTAGCGCCCTACTAGCGATCATTTCGAAACATATAGCCGCTGGTGTGATAGGGTCCAGTGTCAAAATGTCCAGAACAAATCAAGGGATATCTGTCCAAATCACTCCATATGCGTATGTACAGTGCGTGTATCACGTGTAAAAGCATGGAATATCATGTTTGTTTTTTTTAATTCAAGTTCAGTTGACTTTATTACCACCCCCCCCCCCCCAAAAAAAAAAAAACACATTTACATTGTATGAGTAACGTCAGTGTGACGTCATGTATGAGTTAGTGTGTATCATGTGTGAATGACTGTTCATTTGATAGTCCGTCTGTCTGTTAGTATGTCTGTATGTGTATGTTTGAGTGTGTATTTGTGTGTGTCCGTGTGTATGAAGGCTATAGTGCGCCCCAAAAATATTATTTTAAACTGTCCAAATGACGTCGCTATCAATTATCCATAGCTGGACACGTATCACTGTTATACTGGTTGTAACATGACATACTGGTTGTAACATGACATACGAGCAACTCCATAATCCATAATCATCAGATTATATACCGTAAACGGTTCACAACCAGAATAATGTTCTTTTTACAAATAATGTAGTTAAAAAAGCTATATAACAGATATAAAATTTTCCATTTTGTAAATTATATTATTAATTCTGACTTACACACTGAGAAAAAAGGGTTCTTTTTTAGCACCTTTAAAAGGTACTCGAGCTTGCCACAATAGCGACATCTTTGTTGGTGTCCGTGAGCACCCTTTTCAAATGGTGCTCACGGGGGGCACCCTTTATTAAGGTGCCTATTAGCACCCTTTCCAGCTAAAAAGGTGCCCATTAGCACCATTTTGAATTAAATACCAACTATTATCCATCTGCTTATGAATACAAATAATTACACGAACACATTGAAGTAATCTTGAATGATACAAGTGAATTATTGCATACCTATGTTCCTTACTTAATGCAGATCTTAATTATATTCATATCCAAGCCAATTGGCCTATCAACGAACCACTAAGTGCAAGAATCGAATCGAGTTCATAATATATACCCTGCCTACATGGTATATGTATTGTACATGGTTAGTACTTGCAGAAAGTTGAATAGCTAAGTAAATAATCAACCATTCATCATGTAAATAACATTTGATATATTTGGAACATATATTATATAAAAATTATTTACAACTAGGGGAAAATGTGATAAGTTTCAATAAAAATATTTACGATATCGATATGAAGTTAAAATCTGAATTTCCACCGAATTGCGATAGATGATCAATCATGAATATTCATAAGGCATCTATAGTCTATTAACAATCCTGCCATATTTTCTAGTGAAACAGTCACTAACAGAAAATATGCGTATAATCAATGTTGTTGAGTCTTAACAACAAATTAATTTCATTGAGGTATCTGTTTTTCGTGAAAAAGCCAGAAAAACAAAGATATTGTAGAGTTTCGGAACATTTATGGCGTTACAAAATTACTTGAGGATTAGAACGAAGACTTACAAAGGGTGAAAAATGCACCTTACCCAAAAAGATGCCAAAGTCAACCTTTAAAATGTGCTGAATCCAGTACCACTGGCTGAGCACCCTTTGGGTGCCCGATAAGCACCCTTTTTGAACCCCCTTTTCTTAGAGTGTAGTGACATGCGCTCACCTGTGTTACACGCCAGTCCTTGACCCTACGTCACATTTGCATCCGAAAGGATCGGGAAGACAGAACATGTAGCCCTGACAGGAGTTTGCAGGATCACTAGCAGAGTAATCACACCTGTATTCACAGTCGAGACCAAACCGGTTCCCGCCACCTGACCTACAAACTAAGCATCAAACGTTTATGTTAAACATAACTTGGGTGAATTGTTATCATATATACGGTAGCCTGTCGCAACTAATTTGATAACACTTTCATTTATAATTTGACTGCATGTTAGGGCAAATATTTTGTTTTGTTTTATAGTTTTGTTCATGAAAAAAGTACAAGATCAAATCATATAATCAAATTACCAAATGATTTACAAAACAATAGAAATATCGTAATCACACATTACAATAACAGTAAAAACCAGTCCATCCCATTGTAAATACTTCATGAACATGGCTAACGAATAACTGTAATATGCTAAGTCTACTTAAAGGGATCTAGTAATTTGAGGATATGTGCAAAAAGTGATGAATGGTTTAATACAATGTGTATAGTTATGATATGATGTGTCCACTGAGTAATGTGTGAAATGCAAAATGACATTCACTGACTCATTGCACTGACTTTGAACACATTTATGACTATCCAGTGGATAGTTCAAAATCCGAAAACTTCAATCGTAAATATCTTTTTATCTACAGTCCACCTGTCTAAAGCGACCGCTCAAAGGACCGGTGAAAAGTGGTCGCTATAGACAGGTGGTCGCATTGGACAGGTTGGCGGCCATTTTGAATTTCTGGTCCATATTATGCCTATATGCACATGTGTAATTAATTGGCATCTGTACACGCACGTGTCCATATATTCATTTAGTATTTATTGCGTGCATAACCACAACACAAATTTACATTTTTTATTGGCATTGTATTTCAAATGATATTTAATGTTTGTGTTATCATTTTAAGTAAAATTAAAATTGCAAAATGTGTCAATGCGTCATTTATTATTTTACTCATCATGAGAGGAATCAGCTACGCTTATTCGCATGTGTATAGTTTTCTATAGAATCTAAAGTCACGATGTATTGTTTAGTCTAACAAAAATGCACGGATTATCATTGAAAAGAGTGAGAAACACCCGGCTTGGCGATTAAAATATTTGTTAGATGTCAAATTGTCAGGATCAGGTACTAAAGGGGCCCGAATACCCTTTGTTTATGAGTCCGAAGCACATGGTGTCGGTAAGTAAGCATTTGTCTGAAGTTTATTGTCATTTTTAAAAGTTGAATTGTTTTAAGCATTGACATGCTCAGTTCTGGAGCCTTGAGCGACCAGAGGCGACCGAGTTGATGCCTTGGTCGCTCAAGCGCTAATTTTGTTACTAGATCCCTTTAATATGCAGTGTTTTTTGTGGTATAGAACAAAAAATATCCCAGGTAACAAGTGAACTTTTACTGATAAAACTTACTTTTAAGGCAGTTCGGCCCCTTGAAGTTATTCGGGCAGATACACCGCCCTGTCTTATCATCACAAACTCCTCCGTTGTAGCATGTATCACAGATCCCATGACAGTCTGGCGGTCCCCACTTACCAGGCGTACACCCTACGGTAACAATAATGATTTAAGTCAATCATAGGCAACTTAGGCAACCTCATTGATCAAAACAATCACCATTTATGTGTTGTTATGAGATATGATATAACAATTATTCAATCCAGTTTTACAATATACATTGTATATGTAGTGAAAAAACATGTTATATGTTTATGGTCAGCCCCACCCCAAATATGTAGGCCAGTGATATACTTTTTTTTAATATGTTGTTACACATTCCTATACATAACATCATTGTTTAAAGGGATAGGGATAGAACAGCTCTGTTTCTCCTATTCATTTGATGTACATCTTATGGCACACAATTCACTCATGACTGAATTAAAACAATGGAAATTGGTGTTACCAAAATTCCATTGCACGCAGAAATTGCAATTTGGTTGAGTTTGTAGGGTAGTAAACGTACTTTTTAGAAAAAGGACAAACACCGCATAAAAATTAATATCATTACAAGCTAATAGTTTTTACTCCACCATGCCCGAAAGGTAGACAAATTTACAAACGGCTAAGTTATAAGGCTGTTATCATTAAAAAAAATGCAGCCGCTTAAACACGAGAGGGCGCCCACCCAAAAACAGATTGGTTTCACCCATTTTCTCATTAGACAATTGTGTATGTGGTGTTTTCTTAAGATAATGATTCAATAGAGAGAACTATTAAAAACATCTATCACAAAACATCCATTAAAAACATCTATGAAAAAAAAAACATATTTGGTATAATATTTTCGAAAATGTTTAGGCATTATAATATTTTTCTTGAATTTTTGAATAAATGTGGGTGCAACATTTATTCCAATCGGATGTATTTTTCTATATTTTAGCTGTTTCTGAACTGATTTTGATCAAATAAAGTTTGTTGTATCTTTGAAATCACGTGTTCTTCCAAGAATTACACTTAGTTTTTCATTACCTTACAAACAAAACATTTCTCGAAGCGCCCACTAAACCAAGACTTAACTGGGCGGGCGGGCGGGGGTGGGGAGGGGGGATGCTACGACAAAGATTAATTAAAATTATTTGTTCGTTCAATTGTTCTAGTCATTACAGTTAACAAAGAGATCTGCCTCGATAGGATATTAATATCTGTAGCGTATCACTTCACGCTATTTCTGCAGTCTGAACAGCAGACTAACCATGAGGCTGAAAAACAACACTGACACCTCATGGATACCAACTTGATTCTTTATGGTCCAACTCCACCCTAGCTAGGCTAATTGTTTATGCTACTGGTCATCAACTACCTGATCGACCTCGCTGGGCCAGTTAACTCATGTTGGGGTAAACATCTCTTTGTTTTCCCCACTTGTTTTTGTCACATGTATGTTTGACAAGCAAGAACTTCACTCTCTCCACTGACTTCCATTGGAGTAACATCTCCTCATCTTCGCTCCTCATCATCATCGCCATGTGGGTTATCATTCAACTCACATGGTTGTCAACCACTCCTTGATTTCATCAACATCAAGGGAGAGTCCGCCGACCGACATCATGGGGCGTTAAACTTCATCCATTCAACTTCATCTTCTTCAACCTCTTCATCCACCGACAGGCGCGCCGGAAGCAGTTTTGGATTGGGGGGGGGGGGGGGGGGGGCAAAAACCTAAGGGGGCTCACGATTTGTTTGTGTAGGGGCTCATGTCCAACAATGCACATTCACAGGTTGCCAAACTTTTAGCCAGAGGTGAGAGTGAGGCATTGCGAGGGAGCGAAGTGACGGAGCGGGGAGAGGGTGTGGGAGGGGGGTGTTCCCCCTCCCACGGAAGGGAGCTTTTGCATTTTCGGACTTTAAAGTGTGCAATCTGGTGCATACCTAGATAAGAAATTTGGGCTTAAAGGGTTAGTTTAGTTTTGGTAGAGAGGGCGCTGCACATCACAATTTTTTTTGTGAGATAATGAAAAACTGAGTGTCGAATTTGAGAGAACATGCAACTTTATTTGGTCAAAATCGGTCCAGAAACGGCTGAAATATCAATAAATATATTTGATCTTATAATTATTTGGGGCCCAAATAATAAGATGATTTTTTCAAAAAATTAAAAAAATGCTTACACTTTTTCAAAAATGTTCAAAAGCGTTTTTTAAATAGTTGTTGATGATCTATCTACTTAATCATTATTTCAATAGAACATCACATGCATTATTTTGTATGAAAAATGGTTGAAACCAATGCCTTTTTAGAAAGTGCCCTCTTGTGTTTTAATGGCTCTTTTTTTAATGATAACAGGCTTTTTACTTAGTCGTTTGTAATTTTGTATACCTTTCGAGCATGGTGGAGTAATAACTATTAGTTTATAATGTTTCTGTCCAGGTTTGGTTACTAAAGTTCAGTCTTACCAAAACTGTACTACCCCTTTAAAGGGATCTAGTAACTTTGTTGACATGTGCAAAAAGTGATGAATGGTTGATGCAATGTATATCATTGTTATCTCATATATCCACAGGGTATTGTGTGAAAATTTCAAGTCAAATGGACATTGCATGGCCAAGAAATGAGCGAAAATGCAAAGTGATATTCAATAACTCACTGCACTCACTTTGTACACAGAAGAAAAACTCGCCCGGAGTTTTTCTTATCTGAATACTTCGATCGTAAATATCTTTGTAACGAAAGGGAAATTTGAAAAACCGAAACCTGTCCCATGATTGTATTGTTAATACGAATACAACAAGGTATGAGGGAACTGCTAGAATGACAATTTTATTTTAGGATTTGGACAATGTTACTAAGTCCCTTTAAGATCGACTGTATCTTGGAAAGCGTGTTATGATTTGATCGACCAGAAATTTTAAATATATTTTCACGAACAAAACAAATAATTGACACACTAATAAATATGCACCCCAACACACACACAAATATTGTATTTAGTGTCATACACGGTCCAACATAAACCATATGCCACATTATGTATGATCCAACAACATAGCCTACAGCCAAGAATGAGTCCAGGGGGAGTGAAGCGACCGATGGCTGGGGATTTTGCATTTATATACTTGAAATGGTGCGATTTGGTGCACGTCACACAGGCAGCCAGAGCAATGCCAGCCTACAAAGGAATACGTGGCCCGGTACAGAAAAAGTACTCACCCCAGACCATACGCAAGTTAGACAACAAACTGAGATAATCATGCAGTTCGCATTTTGCTGCGAAAATTGGATGTAAAAATTAGTTTTTGAACGTTAGAATTAATAAGTCTTAGCTCATACATTTTATTTTTTCTTTCCCACTCTTCTTCTTTTTTTTTCTTGTTTTTTAAAATTTATTATTATTATTATTATTTTGTATTTATTTATTTTATTTTATTTTATTTTATTTTTTTTTTTGGGGGGGGGGGGGCATTTTTCATCTACATGGACATGTTTTAGCACCATGTTAGGCTTCCAGGCTTTTCTTCTCGATCTCCACGGCACGCGCCGGAGTTCATCGATCGCCATCGCTGCCACATCATGCGTGCTAGTCCATCGATGGAACAGGATTCGACATCGTCTTCTCTTCACGCACGCTCGCGTTCTACTCCTTCATCATCTCGCCGCTATAACGGGCCTACAGTGCCATATATATTCGATCCAAAAATAGATCGAAGTAAGTTACAAAATATCTTCGAAGCGCACGTTGGTACCTGTTGTGGTACTACAACACGTACCAACGTGCGCTTCGAAGAGATTTTGTAACACATGGTGCGTGTTGTATGTATCAGCAGTAAATCGAGCAGCCTTCGAACCCATACCTTTCACATGCATTATTTGTGTGAGTCCTGTGTATAGAACTACACAGTAAAGTATGCTATTCTAATTCCCTGGTTTCGCAGAGAGACGCGGCGAAAAAAAGGAAAGAGAGAGAGGGGGGGGGGGGGGAGATATATAAAGTGAGGGTGAGGAGCGGGTGGGAATCGGGTTTAGATTTGTGTACATATGGATAGTTCTACTATGTGTAGAGAATGAACGACATGTCATCGCTTAAAACAGGTGTCTAGTATGGCACCCTGTGGCGTGCTCAGGGTCGTATTTGGGGAATGCGTTACATGGATTTACAGTATAGGGAGCTGTTACTCGATCAAAGTTTGTCAAAATATACATGCAAACATGTGTGCCTTTAATAATGGTAGTCACTCCTCCTGTCCCTTGTCCTCCACTTCGCCCCACTCCCTCTCTATCTATGCGTTTTGTATTCTTTCAATCGACCGTCTTTCTCTTTTTAACACCCCAACCACTCTGCAATACCAGGTCTCTTGTACTGCACACTACTTTATCGAAGACATGCAAGTTGTGTGTAGTACCAACTCCTACTTCCATGGTAGTACCAAGGAGGTATTAGAAAGGCTTTCTAATAGAGTACAGAAGCCATGACGTCATAAAAATCTTTTTTTGGAATTTTCAAATTTGAACTTCATTTTCCGAAAGAGCATCAAAAATAATGTCCAAATACCAAAAATCGATTGAATATGTTTAGTATTGACTGAGATATACCCATCCGAATTAATTTGTTGTCAATAGGCAATCAGTGTTATAGTGGTCTGGTTCATAACTTTATGAACCAGACCACTATAACACTGATTGCCCATTGAAGTAAAATTCATTTGGATGGGCATATCTCAGCCAATACTTAACATATTCAATTGATTTTCGGTATTTGGACATTATTTTTGATGCTCTTTCGGAAAATGAAGATCAAATTTGAAAATTACAAAAAAAGATTTTTGATGACATCACACTTCACCACTCTATACCTCCTTGATAGTACTAGTCTAGGTTCTGTACCTCTATGCAACTTATACACCTTGTGAATCCGTCCCTACAGCTTCACAGTTCAGAGTGGTATTACGAGGTATATGGGGGAAAGGTGTAAACAGGGTCCAGAACCTAGACTAGTACCCCCGCCGTCAGACCGTATCCAACCAGAAATCGAGCTCTCTCATTGGGCAATACAGAAGAAACGAAGGTTGTTCTACCAGTGTGTTAGCCCACATTATTGTATTTCGTTCTAGATACACACGAGATACACAACTATTACACATGAAATGTTTGGGATCGATGACTGCTCATATCACTGCATGTCTTTACACAGCAACACACTCACCAATGCATAGAGAAATACCCCTTCGATGTATGTCCTACTAAAAAGGATCGATCGTTCTTCCATCGATGGCTTATGACTCCATCCGCACGCCATACGCCGCTGTTCTCATTTCATCCGCGGACTGTCACTTACTCTTCCTAGGCCTAGATACAAACTTACCTCTCGTGTTTACTTATAATAGACCCTAATCGCCATGCAATACATCTTTTTGGACATTTGTTTATCTTCTTAATAATCATGACGTCATTCCAATTGATATCAACTGCGTGGACATTCATTTATTCCTTTGTCAAAATTGTGTTTTTATATATTTAATTAGTAAACTAGTATGGGGTGCTGGTGACTGCTGTGTGTGTTTCACAATCGTCGTCGTCGACATCAACAACAACAACAACAACAACACATACGCAACTGATATGTACAATCTATCAACACACCACAATAACCCGATACTGGTTTTTACTAAATATCCTTTGCAGATCCCCCACATCCACTGTAACTGTCCACACCACATGTATAATTTGTATTTGTATGTACGGTTACAGTCCGTTATTCCGAAGGTTCGTTATTCCGAAGGTTCAGTTATTCCGAAGGTTCGTTATTCCGAAGGTTCGTTATTCCGAAGGTTCGTTATTCCGAAGGTTCTTTATTCCGAAGGTTCGTTATTCCGAAGGTTCGTTATTCCGAAGGTTCGTTATTCCGAAGGTTCGTTGATCCGAAAATAAAATCGGGTTCGTTATTCCAAAGGTTCGTTATTCCGAAGGTTCGTTATTCCGAAGGTTCGTTGATCCGAAAATAAAATCGGGTTCGTTATTCCGAAAATTTAATCGGGCTTGTTATGATACTATAGTTTGTGTTTTGTTTATTTAATTTACAGCCTGCATTAAGCATACCCCTCCCCCTTTCCCTCCCTTGGCCAGACCAATCAAACATTTAAGTTTATTTTATCTCTTTATATGAAATTATAGCATTATAACAAACCCAAATTCATTTTCGGATTAACGAACCCGATTTCATTTTAGGAATAGCGAACCTTCGGAATAACGAACCCTCGGAATAACGGACCTTCGGAATAACGAACCTTCGGAATAACGAACCCGATTTCATTTTAGGAATAGCGAACCTTCGGAATAACGAACCTTCGGAATAACGAACCTTCGGAATAACGGACCTTCGGAATAACGAACCTTCGGAATAACGAACCTTCGGAATAATGCAACAAATGTTCGGATTAACGAACCCTATTTCATTTTCGGATTAACGAACACTCAGGTATAGGAAATTTGCGTGTTCGGAATAACGAACCTTCGGAATAACGAACCTTCGGCATAACGAACCTTCGGAATAACGAACCGCACCCGTATGTACAGTATGTAATTTGCTGAAATGTATATATACATGTATATGTATTTTGTGTTTTTTAGAGATATGAAATAAAATTGAAATTGAAAAAAAAAAAATTAAAAAATATCCCTTTAAAGTACATACGGTGTAAGTTTTGGATCATGTATTCAAATAACAAAACATTGACATTAAAATTACGTTACAGTTAAATAAAATCTACTTTTTTTAATTTGACAATGTTAACTTATTTAATGTACAATACTAAACAATACAGGGAATAAATATTGCTCCACTCACTAATTCAAGTGTTGGCCTTGATTTCCTACGCTGGATTGTGTGTGTAAAGAATTCATATTTCCAGTCCAGACTCGTGTACGCTACTTATTATGTTCTACAATAAAACAAATCCACTGATACCTCTGACGATGAGTTTGTACACGCCACCACGACCAGAATGCCTCTCAAAGCTATAGAAGATCTCGTAGATTCCTCCATCCGAGCTTAGGATTGGGTCAGGGAATGTGAGTTGTGGAGACGTAAGTCCTTCAGCTGAAGTAATGGAATATTGTCCATTTTTCTGCCATGAGATGTAATACCAGTCCAGATCTGGTTGATAGAGCCGTGTCATGTTAATAACCACTCCTGTGTCGCCTACATTGACTGTTTTGGTGAAGACGTTGTCACTGGGAGTAAACTTAGCTGTGGAAGTTTTAAAATATGTGTAAGATATAAACTGAATTCACTACTAGCAATGACTTTGGAAAACAAAATACTTCTATCTATCTATCTATCTATCTATCTATCTATCTATCTATCTATATATCTATATATCTATATATCTATATATCTATATATCTATCTATCTATCTATCTATCTATCTATCTATCTATCTATCTAGTATCTATCTATCTATCTATCTATCTATCTATCTATCTATCTATCTATCTATCTATCTATCTATCTATCTATCTATCTTTCTACCTACCTACATATATATCTATCTATCTATCTATCTATCTATCTATCTATCTATCTATCTATCTATCTATCTATCTATCTATCTATATATCTATCTATCTATCTGTATATATCGAGCCTATGTCTCTCCACTGCATAAGGAATGCCTCTTCATCACCATTCCATTTTATTCTTTCTTGTGCTTGTCGCATACATGTAACACCCCGAATTCTCAGATGTTGTCTATCCAACGCCTACTCTGTCTGCCTCTTCGTCTGGTGTGTGTTCTTGGTGTCAATTTAGTTATATTATGTGTCCATATGTTGTCTTTACGTCTTGCAAGGTGATCTGTCCATCTCCATTTCTTTAATTGTATTTATTGTATGATATCCCTGACATTTTCTTGTTCTAAAGTGCTCATTTCTGAAGTTTTCCCTTCTTGTAACTTCTACTGCTATTACCATAATCCTTCCCATTGCTCTTTCTGTGAATCTAAGCTTCTTTTCCCATTTCTTAGTTGTTGCCCAAGTCTCTGCCCAGTAGGATAGTACAGGAATTATACACTGGTTAAAGATTTGTCTTTTTGTCGTTTTGTATACCTCTATACGTATATGATAATATACTAATATTTTGGTAGTGATAAATATATATTTTTCGAAAATCTAACCAAATTATAACACATCACATTCGTAATCCTTAACAGTGAAACACAAATTTTGATTTATTTAAAACAACAACATAAGCATATTGCATACACAATCTTTTTATTCGATCATTTCAAGTAGGATTTGAAATAAAATTTCCCACTATTTTCCATGTTTGATTTCCATATATGACTATGCTTTTACCATCGTTTCTTAGGAAGAATGTTGCGATCTGTGTGCTCCCTAATCCACTTTTTGACCCACTGCAATAGAAGGCTCCGAATCCGTATGTAAGCCATAATGACGAATCATTGAAGGTCACGGCCATTGGGTTTCCATTCGTATTGTTGGAGTGCAGGGAAGCAGGAGGGATATATGTCGGCACCGAGGTACCCACGGGGGCCAATCGTCCTAACCCAAATGTGGTCTCACGACCAGGACCAGTGCTGAAGCATAGGTATTGTGCCGTCGCGTCATTTAGGTTAGCTTGGTTTACTGTCAAGATCGTCATGTGTAGGTATCCGTCTAGAAAAAAGAGAAACCGTCACCATGTATAGGCATGTAATGTATTTGATACGACATAATTACTTATACAAATGAACTCAACAATATATGAGGAGAGTGCTTGGTGGAGGACATACGTGCATGGTTTGGGCTTTACACAATGAAAACATTTCGATCCACTTGGTACATTTGCATCATATTTACACATTCGAAAACTGCCGAAATAAAGAATGTTATTAAATTAAACTGACCTTGCGCAGACGAACTCGGGGAACAGCAAACAAGGATCCCAAACGCAATCCACAAATAGGCTGGATAGCTCGTCTTCCAAGTAAGCCTCATCATGACAGATACATTATGTCAAATGGATTACTAAAATACAATGTTCCCTATATTTAGCATTCCAAGCGGGTTAGGTTAACACCGATCGTCATGCTAAGATGCATGCATGGTTTAATACAAAAAGGGGACAAAAAGCCGGAGGCGAATCGACAAGTGCATAGATTTGGAAATCGGATGTGCATGTTGATCGGTGCCGAGAATGTGAATTCCCTTATAAGGGATAGTACAGTTCTGAGCAAACTGAATGTTAGTAACTAAAACTAGCACGTTATCATATGAATAGTAATAATAAATAGTAAAAAGTCGCTTTACAGCTAAGTTATACAAGGTTGTTTTCAGTCGAATAGCAGCAATTAACGCAAGAGGGCACCATTCAGATACCTGAACATTTCAACCAATTTGTTGTCAAAAGTTGGAAATAAGTTTTTTTTTGGTAAGAATAATGATTCAAAAGAGAGAATATTTAAAAACAATGTCTGTCACTTTGGTATATTTTTAAAAATCTGAAGGCTTTACAAATGGTTTCTTAAATTCGAATACATTTAGAGCCCCCAAATTTATTGCACTCTTAAGTATGTATTTATATTTCAGCTGTTTCTAAACGGATTTTGATCAAACAAAACGTTGTTCTGTTTTAAAATGTTTGTGTTCTTACACCTTTCCTCTACCTACAAATTTAATTTTGTAAGCGCCTTCAAAATCAGAACTGTACTATCTCCATATAAACAACTCTAGGACTATCTTTTTTTAATTTTTTTTTATTTGTATCATTTTGTTTTACAGCATCAGTCCCGCGACTTTACAGAGTGTTTCGAAAAAAGCGGAACTCAACTTCCACCAGCAGTATCTCGTCTAATAAACATAATTATGTTTATGGCAATATGTCATATGAAAGGTGAATTCATGATCTTTCGTTTGATACCAAATTTGTTTCGATTTCGTCATGCATGAATGACAGATTTATGTAAAAAGTAGTTTGCGCACAAGAGTAGAAAGTTATTGTTTAATGCAATGCAAATCATGAAACAAAGACAAAGTCAAGTAATATTTCATGATGTTTCTGTATTGCTTGTATTTACATTTATTCAACTTCGAAAAGAGTTCAGGGTCCATAATTATCCCCAATGTCCTTCCACATGACCCGCTTGTCTGTCCGCACAGGTTTGTGCTCGTGTCACAATGGCTCTCATAGCCCATCTGACCACATTCCCCTGCTGCAGGCACAAGGTATCGAACTCCCTGATGATGCGATTGCGGATGTCTTATGTATCTTTCGGCTGAGTGATGTATATAGACCTTCGTCTTCAAAAGATCCTAGTGGTGTCCAAATGGACCTTCTCCTCTCAGAACAACCTTTGTTTTGATTCAGACTAGTCCCTTCCATTTCATACTTCCTCATATTCCCCCAAATTGTGGATTTTGAGGGTGCATCACAATCGGGGAAATTATGGTAAAGAGCCTCAGCAACTTGCTGGAGACTCCCAGAGCAATTCCACTTAATGACTAAAAAAGCACGCTGTTCAGTGGTCAGTTGCATGGTCAGGCAAGGCACTGATTTAGAAAGTGTCTCCATGTCCATTTGTGTACAGTTTAAGAACGATTGAAACAATAGGATTATAAGACAAAAGAACAAAAGGAAAGGTTTCAATGAATTAACATTATTAGCGAATGTGTTGATCAGTAGATCTAAATCTCGTGCGCAAAGCAATTATAGAATTGCTTATTCAAAATGTTTGCAGTTTGATAACCACAACCTCAATAATTACAATATAATAGTAATAAATTATCTTTGCGATGGCATATTATTGCGATAAACATAATTATGTTTATTAGATGAGATATTGCTAGTGGAAGTTGGGTTCCGCTTTTATGTAACCACTCTGTACTTTGGACATAAACGATGACAATGAAAAAACGGGTGGTTGTGTCCCTAATAACATTGAATATATCCTAATATTTCTAAGCACTCTATACTATATGAATTTAACTTTGCGCATTGAATAAATCATGACGTTTCATTTAACACTGTGTTATAACAACTGCAATGCCATGGAAGTTACTTGAATTTTTTTAAAAGCTACTTCCTCAATCCATACTGATCACGGGCATTACCCAAGAATTTCAGTCTATCCGTCGCGGATTGTTGCGACCTATTAATAACCGTTTCATTTCCCAGCAAACATAAAACACAATACATGTATGAACGAATTCAGATTTTGTGTGGGTTTGAACCCACTGGTGTGTGTGTGGGGGGGGGGGGGGGGGGGCTTGGGGGCTCTTGCCCCCCCCCCCCCCCCCCATATGAAATTTCAATCATGGCTTATATCAAATTCGATGCCAGTGATTGAAAAAAGGGTATTTCTTTAGACAAGATAACTCAGATTTTACTTCATGTCAAGTCAAATTTCCTTCCTAAGTATGCACCAGATTGCATAATTTCAAGTAAAACATTGCAAAAGAACCCTTACCGTGCACGGACGGATACCCACCTACCATCACCCTTCCCCCTCTCGGTCGCTTCGCTCCCTCGGGAATCGGTATTGTCTACGTCTGGAATACTTTGTTCATGTTATTGTATCATACATAATGTGACTTTTGATGCACTGTTTGAACCTATATGTGACTTTGCGAATATTATTTTGGGGGTGCATATTTTTTTTTTCTTTATGAAACAAATATAACCTCTTTTTCCGGTCGGTAGAATAATGACGCACTTACCCACATTATAGTAAATGTCGTCAAGTCAGATTTTCCTTCCTAGGTATACATCAGATTGCACAGTTTCAAGTCCAAAAATGTAAAAGCCCCCTACCGTTGAAGGGGGGACACCCCCCTCCCACACTTTCCCCCGCTCAGTCGCTTCGCTCCCTCGCAATATCCGGCTGTGATGCGGATTTGGTTTAGCCCCCCCCCCAAGGTTTTTGCTCATTACGCCACTGGTTATGGCTAAACATACAGTTATCAGCTGCGTGCATCGTGCCCCACAGCTATTCTTTTCAAAGGCATTCCTGAGTGTGACAGCCAAAAACGTGAAAATAACCCTGTTAATGTAATAATAGGGAATGATGCTCAGTTATTATTGCAGCACGTCAAGAAAATGATTGCATATCTATTCATATTATAGGCATATTCCTAACTCGCTTGAACATTAAACAAGTATACAATGTATATTGCATGCATGGAGCTCTTGTCACCTGATAAATCGTGGCATTAAAGGGGTAATACAGTTTTGGTAAGGCTGAGCTTTAGTAACACCTGTAGGCTACAATAACATTACAAACTAATAGTTATAACTTCATCATGCTCGAAATGTATAGAAAATTACAAAAGACTAAGTTAAAAGCCTGTTATCATTTTAAAAAGAGCCATTAAAACACAAGAGGGCGCTCTCTAAAAAGCATTGGTTTCAACAATTTTTCATACACAATTATGCATGTGATGTTTTGTTGAAATGAATAAATATAGAGATCATCAACAACTATTTAAAAATCTCTTTTGAAAATTTTGAAAAAGTGTAAGCATTTAAAAAAAAAAAAAAAAAAATCATCGAATATATCTGGGCCCCAGATTTATTACGATTGGATATATTTATTTTATTGATTTTCAGCCGTTTCTGAACCGATTTTGATCAAATAAAGTTTATACTGCCATTAAAATGGTATGCTCTTTACAATTTTACACTCAGTTTTTCATTATCTCACAAAAAAAATATTTCGTGCAGCGCCCTCTATAACAAAACTGAACTACCCCTTTAAATGAATCAATTATTGCAGCATGTTGTCTGTCATTTTGCACAACTTTACACGATAATTGTTTGTATTACTCTGCTCTCAATATTCTTTCTTGTTTCCAGTCACCCCTGTCATATCTGTACATAATCAAGAAGTTTTGCACCCGTCGACATGGTCAATGGGTCTATATACCTGTCTATAGGCAACATCTATTTGCACCACCCCCTACTGTTGCCAAGTATACATGTACGGTATCCATGATTGATAAACGATAACATGTGCTAGATTTGTTCCGTAGCACTATACTCGCCCGATGAAAGGAGTCTATGGAGACTGGCTAGCTGGAATACGCCAAAGTGGAGTGCGAAAATGTGCACTTCATTTGCGGGAATATTATGCAGTGCCTTGAACGGTGTACATAATTATAAGCCATTTTCACAAAATTGACATTAGGAATAGGGCTAGGTAGATGATCGAGTGATCGAGTTTCGGGGCAAGTCACCAAATGCATTCTAACAATTTGTAGATCCAATTTCAAGCGGTTAAACATTCTGAGAGCATGAACATAATGGATACAATCTTTAAAAGATGGAATTGATTGTGATCAAATCACAATCTTCATCTTTTATTAAAACAAATTGACATACAAAGTAATACATGTTATGCACAAACAAAATACACTAACCAAAGGCTCTTATACATGTATTGTACCCAAATCCAGAATATCATACATGTAGTACAACACACACACATACACACACACACACACACACACGCACACACACACACACACATACATGCACTAACACACAACCAATCACAACACAACACAATCAATGACCAAATAAATACCAACATACATGGATATTGTTAAATTTTAGATGTCGTAACTAAAGATCTTTATTTACGGCTAAGATTCCAGACAGTAGCATACAGAAATAACATAACTAAAAGATACCAAGGTGGTACTGGTAATGGGCACATGCTTATCTAAATCTCTACACGATGGTAAAATAACATTAAAATAAGAGTAAAAAATACAGGTAAATCTGATAGCGTCACAAACCCATAGATGAAATCCAAGGTAAAATCCATGGAACTATTAATGTGATTATAACTGAAGTATACAAGTAAGTTATTGTTTTATGAGGTTCATTCATGAAAAAAAAATCAAGTTATTAACTTTCTTTATTCTGAATGTCTTTTAAATCTTTTTTTAGAGTATCTTTTTAGTTCATGGAGCAAAAGGAACATCATTCATTAGTTTTACAGATGATTGCTATACGTACAAAATATATGGGAATGTCAAAATTTTGAAGTGAAAACAGATTTCAGGTAAATAACAAATAACGTTGATTCCATTATGTTGATACACTGAACATTTATATTTTCCCCTTAAATGTTCTGAAGGCATGCATGAACAGAAATCATTCTGTATTGCTTTGAAATCAATCACAATAATTTGTTTAACTATATCTTTAGAAATTGTGATATGATTGATGACCTTTTGAGATGTCTTACGAACATACTGACAGGTAAAAATGTAAGGAAGATACATTGTAACAATGTAAGAACATACTGCAAAACTTTTAAATTTGGAGATGAAATATTCAAAATCATAATGTAAGTTTAATGGCCGAATAATACAGAAATGTTGGCGAAAAATGATGAAAACTATCAATGATTCTGTATTGTAATAAGTTCCTTTTATTTTATTTTTATAGTATCTTGGCCCAAACTAATCTGTTCGCCATAAAACATGCAAATATTATTTTGCAGGCAGAGACAATTTAACTGATACATGACTTGCCCGCCCCACTAGATTGTTCCCATAAGAACAAGGTTATCCAGTACATTATGATAACTGTAATTGTAACATTATACAGTTCATCTTTTCACAAAGGATAATTACAAGACACATATTTAATCACACGGAGTATATCAATAAATATTATATATGTTTAGGATTTGATCTTGCCCTTTTGAAACTTTGGCTCTATGATATATATCATGTCTCTTCATAATCAATACATTGGGAACCCTGTTATAAAGAAAGTTACCTTTTATAACAAGGCAATATTGTTGGTCCAAGTTGTTTTGTATTATTTTTGTTATACCCTGTATAAAGAGCTCTGGTATATCAAATTCCTCATAATAACAAAGCGATTTCCATCATATTCTTTTATAATGCTGATAGAATCAAACACCTCATAAAAATAACAAGGTAATTTCAATGGTCCTGAGGTCAGCGTTATAACAAGGTTCCACTGTATTATCTTCTATTGGACATACGATTCAGCTACATTAAAATCTTTCTTCTTTTTCCTTCACACAATTTAAGTAGAAAAGAGTTGTGTTCAAATAATCATAAACAACCAGGAAATAATACTACATAATTGTTTCTCTATTAATTGAATTAAAAAAGTTTATCACAAAAAACAATTTATGATATTTTAAAAATCAGATTACATGAATAACTTTGTAAAGCGATCAAATTAAAAACTAAATAATCAAAAACTAAATAGGGTCTAGAACATCAAATACACTATTATTTAAACATTAAGAACCTTAAAATCATAAATCATGATCATCAAATGATCGACATTGAGAATGATACATATTTTGAGTTTTAAAAATAGATGGACATAGAAAACAATGACCAGAAAGAAAAAAAAATGTCTGTTTACTAAAAAATAATTTTTAGTAAAATCCCTGAAAAAAAAAATGCAAGACCAAAAATATAAGGTGATTATATATTTCTTTAGAATTTACTCTTATGTACACTTCATTTTCTCAGAACAAAAATAGATCTAACATTCTTTTGCTATGCATTCAATGGACAGAATAATTAGATTCTTGTGACTCTCTTCACAATGTAAATATGAATTATAACAAGTTATGATATGAATTACTGTTTCAAAACGAGCATGCTAACATGGTACACTGCAATCATCTAGGTCTAAGATCAATAGATCAATGCACACTGCTTTCCTTAATTGAACAAAAAAAGGAACGATCATAATCACATATTTAAAATTAGATTTGTACATCATCAATAACTAAACACATAACTAAAACATTATGAGTGGAAATTTGGATATTGGTGACGACGATGAAGACTAGGTCAATACACTACTATTATGATGATGATGATGTTGATGATGAGTAAGATGATGATGATAATGATGATGATGATGGTGATGATGATGATGAAGATGATGATGTTGCTGATGATGATGATGATGATGACGATATTGATGATGCTGAAAAAGTTTGATGAGGATTTCGACTTAATCTGCTGCTGTTACAATGATACAATTGGTGATCAGTGTTGGAGATGATGTTGAAGATTCATTTCAAATTCTTAAAATGAAAGAGTAAGACAGGTTTTTACATTTCATAACAAAGTGCCAAAATTAATCTTCATTCCATAATCTCAGTTGTGAGCAAATACTTACTTTCAATACATAATCATATCATATCATACAACATTGTAGTGTATAATGAAGTCACACTAACTTTTTGTTATACATAATCATATCTATATTTACTCAAGTCACATATGTACCTATTGATCACCGAATATCAAAATTATAATTTTAACTTATTGCATTAGTGGATACCTGGAAAACAGATGTCACACATGTCCAAGATGACAATGAGTTATAATAATACAACTCATTTTGAGTTATGGTATACATAACAGCTATTCTCTACAATTAGAAAATATATATTTGTTTGCAATTTATGTACGCGCTCTACAAAAATACTAACATTTTCAAAGCAACTTCGAGCTTCAATCGATTGTAAGTTATAATTAATCGTATATAAGTCAGAAAATTGGCGCATTTCAACCAATCAGATTTGTGAATTTAGTCACATGATCTGAAGTACAATTAATTGTAACTTACAATCAATTGTATCTATTTCTGCAACGCGGCCCTGATGTAGTAAACACTACTTATTGGAAAAATAACAAAAGAATATTCCATATAAGTGAAACTTTAGAGAGTACAATGTGCATGTCAGTTTAGACAGTAACTGAAACAACCTGACGGCAAACTCAAGTAATTTCATCTTTATTGATCCATGAAGAGGAGCCAATTAGAGGGTAATCATTAACTGTGTTGTGCAAACAAATGATAAGAGTGTCTGTTACTTTCCCATCGAGAGTAAAATGGTATAAAGTACTAGAAACGGTGGAATGCAAATATAGCTTAATCTGCGATTTATAGCCCTCTTATCTTACCTATCCAGTAACAGTGCAAGATCATTCTTGCCACCACCTTTAGGGCAAAGTGCAAAGAAGGCTGCCTAGCTATTGTTTAAAGAAATAACGTTTACAAAAAGCGAAAACTCACCAGAAATAATAATAATAATAGGTTCGATTGATATTGCACCTATTATGATAGAACACAATCTCCAAGTGCTTTACACTACTATTACTCTGGTCATAGGATACAATGCGAACCAGCATACATTGGGCCGTATGCATAAAAACAAGCAATTGCTTGTGCTAGCCTTTTGCTTGAATCGGTATGCATAAAAACAAGCAATTGCTTGCAAGCAAAAGCATTTGCTTACAAGCACAAGCAATTGCTTACTGCTCGTAAGCAATTGCTTACCAAACAAGCAATTGCTTGAAACCGTATGCATAAAACGAACCTTTTACTTGTCTTGATAAGCAATTGCTTGCGTTTTTTCAAGCACCTCCGGACCAGCTTGAGCTCTTGCTTACTCAGGGCATTCGCGTTTAAGGATCAAATTTTCATACCGTTTCAGGGTGATTACAAGCTCCTTATTTCAGAGATTATGTTGTGATTTCATATTTAATCAAATTCCTGTTATTTTAGACTTTTTACGGCAATTTTTGTCCATCGATCTGCACAGAAACCCCCTGATGCTCTGTGCTGTTTCTTCGCTATTTGCGTAAGAAAAAAATACTACCGCCAGGTCGGGCACGAAGCATTGTTGTCCTGCAGTGCGATGTTCGCACAACCGTAACGATCCTTTGTCCAACACGTAAGCAATTGCTTAGGCAGTGCAAGCAAAAGGTTTCAGCACAAGCAAAAGCTTGTGCATATGAATTCAAGCAATTGCTTGAACTTGATCTTTTGCTTGACAAGCTCTTGCTTGTGCTTGAAGCAATTGCTTATAAGCAATTGCTTGTTTTTATGCATACGGCCCATTGTGTGCACTATCTCCTCTCCCCGAGGAGTATTCCTTCCAAGCGGCTCATGGGCATTGAGAAGATCCTTAAGGCCTTTACCTCCTACCGGGTCCCTATTTATGATCGAAGAAGATTTCACTGGGAATTAGTTTACACAAGAGACTGCTTTTGTATGGCAGAATGCATTTACAACACACTGGTAATATTTCCTACTTTTACATCGACAAAAACAACTAGCTGAAACCTAGCAATCAAAACGTTTTTAAAGGGGTAGTTCAGTTTTGGCAGAGAGGGCGCTGCACATCACAATTTTTTTGTGAGGTAATGAAAAACTGAGTGTCGAATTTGAGAGAACATGTCATTTTAATGGCAGAATAAACTTAATTTGGTCAAAATCGACCCAGAAACGGCTGAAATATCAATAAATATATCTGATCTTATAATTATTTGGGGCCCAAATAATTAGATGATTTTTTTCAAAAAATTAAAAAAATGCTTGCACTTTTTCAAAAATGTTCAAAAGCGTTTTTTAATTAGTTGTTGATGATCTCTCTATTTAATCATTATTTCAATAAAACATCACATGCATAATTTTGTATGAAAAATTGTTGAAACCAATGCCTTTTTAGAAAGTGCCCTCTTGTGTTTTAATGGCTCTTTTTTTAATGATAACAGGCTTTTTACTTAGTCGTTTGTAATTTTGTATACCTTTCTAGCATGGTAGAGTTATAACTATTAGTTTATAATGTTACTGTCCAGGTTTGGTTACTAAAGTTCAGCCTTACCAAACTGTACTACCCCTTTAACCTAAGATACACCTTTGATACACTACTGCAGAAGTGTGGTCAATTACAGTATGTACGAATTTGAAACAAGGTAATTGCATTTGAAAGCACTGAAAGCAATTTAACAAACAGGCACATGGAACAATATATGTTTATAAAACAAAAAATGCTGATATCTAATAACTACCATTTTCTGCATCTTTTCAATGAATCAAATTTCAAGTAGAACTGTAAAACAAACAATGTCTGCATGGTAGTCAAACACTAAAAACAGGGATCACACCTAATTGTAGCACACAAGTTTGTTGACAACTCACATCTTGTGACCTTTTTGTAGAATACTAGAATCCATCCTAAAAGAAGATCCATGCACATTGGTAGATCTCTATGAACCCGTTGCTTACGGGAACCGGGTGAGCTATGTACAAAGTCTATGGGGATATCAGAATCTCAAAGTGAACGGGTTAAAGGGGTAGTTCAGTTTTGGTATAGAGGGCGCTACACAAAATAATTTTTTTGTGAGATAATGAAAAACTGAGTGTAAAATTTGAAAGAGCATACAATTTTAATGGCAGAATAAACTTTATTTGATCAAAATCGGTTCAGAAACGGCGGAAATATCAATAAATATATCCGATCCTAATAAATCTGGGGCCCATATATTCGATGATTTAAACAAAAACATTTTCAAAAGAGGTTTTAAAATACAGTTGTTGATTATCTCTCTATTTAATCATTATTTCAAAAAAACATCACATGCATAATTTTGTATGAAAAATTATTGAAACCAAAGCTTTTTTTAGAGAGTGCCCTCTTGTGTTTTAATGGCTCTTTTTGAATGATAACAGGCTTTTTACTTAGTCGTTTGTAATTTTCTAAACCTTTCGAGCATGGTGGAGTTATAACTATTAGTTTGTAGTGTTATTGTGCAGGTTTGCGTAACTAAATCTCAGCCTTACCAAAACTGTACTAACCCTTTAATATTGATTACACAATATAATCAAACATATTAGTAATTAAAACATGTCAATGACAATGATAAAAATAATATTGCAAGATTTGATACAATCATTTTTAAAGTACATGTATGTTTGAATTTCTTCATCTTTCAAGGTTGTTATTTGTAACTGATTTTAAATCAAATACTAAATAGATTTATTTGATTTAGATCAGCCCTGAAAAAAAAAAATATATATATTTCCAACCCTGTTCATCTCATTACTCCTAGATATTTGTTTTCATTTAATGTATCTGATTCTACAAGAACATCAAACGTGAATACTCTGATCCAATTTGTGTAACTACCATGGCAACAACTACAATGCTACATGCTGATTGGCTGTCAGCAGGGTAGTTACAATAATTGGACATATAAAACAATTTGACAATTTTATGAAACGGGGCCCTGGACTGACTTTTAGAAATCAAACTTGAAGCCTTCTTCAGCAGCATCTTTAAAATTGAGGCTCTGTTGTCAGCAGTCATTGGGAAAGAAATGTTTATTCTTCTTGGGTGTTAACATGTATGCTATTTAGATCGAACGTTAGAATGATAATAGGGGCAGCGAAAGGATCACTAAAAGTACCATCTTTTCTAAAAGATGGCTGCATATGAGTCTCAATCAATTCTCTGATCACTGGACAGGCTCCGGGAAATGAATCCAGAAGCCTTCTTTTGCATTATCTTCAATCTTGAAGTCCTTGGGAAAGAGCTTTCATGTTTCTTGGGTGTTAATCTGTACGCAAATAATAGGAGCAGCAAAATAATCTTTAAAACCATGTATCTTTCTTTTTCTAAAAGATAGCTAAATTTGAGTCTCGGTTAATTCTCTGATCCCTGCACAGGCTCGGGGAAATCAAACTTGAAGCCTTCTTTCGCAGCATCTTCAATCTTTGGACTCTCCAAGGTTAGGAGAGCCTCTTTCGGCGAGGGCTTGGCGTCCGCCTCCTGGTTGTCCGGCTGTGCCTGGTTCTTCTTCCTCTTCCCCCGACTCCGCTTCCTCCCCATCTTCTTCGTGGGAGTCCCTCCGCTGCTGCTCGTGCTGTCGCTGGCCCGGTTGTCCATCCCCCGCGTCAGCAGCGCCTCAACCGCTTCGCTCTTCGGGAATATGCTCGTTGCCGTTGTCATAGCAACTTCCTCATGTCCTTTCTTCTCCTCAAGATCCATATCCTCCTCCTTGATCTCAAAGTTGAAGGAGAAGAGGGACGCGGTGGAGGAGAAGTTGGAGGACATGGCGCTCTGTGGGTTGTCGTCGGTATCCGTAGGAGTCCTTATCGGGATGTTCTCTTTTTCATCCTCTTCCTCCTCCTCTTCTCGTGATTTATTGGTGAGCTCCTGCAAATTATTGGCAATACTATCAGCAACGTCTTTTGCCAGTTGATCACTCGCAATATTTGATTCATCCTCGTTTGAGAGCTTTGCAAACTTGTCCCTGCGGTACTCGTCTGATCTGCATAGATGCATCTCCATGGTTTCCGATTCCAAACTCTTCATGAGAGCATCTTCATCTGGCTCTTCCACATCATCATCCTTCTTCTCCTCGTCATGAGAGTCATCTTCTGTTTCCTCGGCAACCGTTTCCGGGATGAAGGATTGGATGCTGCTTCCTCTCTGAGATGATGATGATGAGGCCGCTCTCCTGAAGAACGTTGCAGAATTCCTCTGGTCACATTCAACTGGTTTTACACCTTTCTTCTTCTCCATAGCTGTAATAAGAGAAAAGAGAATTGGAGGATAAAATTGCTAAACTGCTTATTTCTCAAAATATCAGTAGCCATAGTTTATATGTATAATTGTCTGGTAATCGCTGCAAAAGTTTTGGTGAAAATTATGAAGATATGAAAATGTTTATGATGTTGTATTTATGTTTTTTCCCCTTTGTTTTGATTCAGCTACAAGTAATCAATTTGTCACAAGATTTTCACGTATTATTTTCCAAGCATGCAATATCTATATAATCATAATTTGCCCATCCAAATAATGTTCTTTACACAAAGATGAATACATCCACAACCTTCCTTCCCTTTAGCGCTGACCCACGACCTTGGGCTACTGCGTATCAACATATTGTGCTTCATCAAAATCAAATTTAACTCAAACATCCCAGCAATGAATTAACTTTTTCAACACCATAACATTTACAGGCATTCTTCATGAAAACAGCCCAAGCCCTAATTGTGGTAATAGCCCCCACCCCCCCTCAAAAATGTTTTAAATTGCAATTCAAATGAGGTATGAGCTTCCGAATCTTACGGGATCTTTATCAAAGGCAAATCTTTGATCTTATATGTAAGAAATGAAATCTTGGGTTCCATTTGACTCACATACTACAGAACTACACTGGCATTTTTTATAGTGTATAATCATTTTGAAATGTTTTTTTTTTCCTTCTAAGTTTGTGTACCTTGTGCATGTTTCTTCTCCTCCTGTTGCATCCTGGCCCGGTAGTTCCCAAAGGATGCCCTCATGATCTGCCTCTTCCTGGCCATAGGAGCCTTAGATGACTTGAGGACCTTCAGTAGCTTCTCTGCTTCGACAGCTGCAAGATAATAATATAAAAACATACAATAATAACTTCTATTCAACAAATTTATAATCAGCGTCTTTATGATGGTAAAGATTAATGATGCCCTCACGATCTGTCTCTTCCTGGCCATGGGCGCCTTAGATGACTTGAGGACCTATAGCAACTTCTCTGCTTCAATAGCTGCAAGAGGCACAACAAAAATAATATAAATGATTAGCAACATCAGCCACAATAACATCAAATAATTATTAAAATCAACCACCCAATAAGTTGATAACCAAAGTCTTTATACATGATTAAAGATGCCCTTGTGATCTGTTTATTTCTTGCCATGGGCACCTTAGATGACTTGAGGACCTTTAAATAGCAACTTCTCTGCTTTTACAACTGCAAAAAAAAGCTGCAATAGGTACAACAAAACAATAATAAAAATGCCTAGCCAAATCAGCAACAATAACAACATATGATTAAATGTGATTAAAGATGCCCTTGTGATTTGTCTTGATTGCGTGCCATGGGCGCTCTTCAGGATATTTAGCAGCTTCTCGCTTCAATGGCTGCAAGAGGTCTACTATAGCATAATGATAATTGTGATTATGATAATAGTAATAGAGATATTAAGGGGATAGTTGAGTTTTGGTATAGAGGGCGCTACACAAAATTATTTGTTTGTGAGATAATGAAAGACCGAGTGTCAAATTCGAAAGAGCATACAATTTTAATGACAGAATAAACTTTATTTCATCAAAATCGGTTCAGAAATGGCTGAAATATCCATTTACATAACTGTGGGGCCCCAACCGTTAACAAATTTTTAAAAATACTTCCACTTTTCAAAAATGTACAAAAGAGGTTTTTAAATAGTTGTTGATTATCTCTCAATTTAATCACTATTTCAAAAAAACATATGCACAATATTTTATTTAAAATGGTTGAAACCAATGAGTTTTTAGAAAGCACCTTCCTTGAGTTTTAACAGTTCTTTTTTAAAATGATAACAGGCTTTTTACTTAGTCATTTGTAATTTTGTATTCGTTTCGAGCATGGTAGAGTTATAACTATTAGTTTGTAATGTAATGGTGCAGTTTTTGGTTACTAAAATTAAGTTTGACCAAAACTGTACTCTCTTTACCAAAACTCAACTATATTAATTGTAGTAGAGTTATATATGCATTTCTGAAAGGTCTTCATTTCTAACATAAATACTTAAAACATGTGTACATGTATTAAATAGTAGTGCTGCCCTCATGTATGGCAAGGTGTTGTATTACCGAACATGTCGTATTACCGGACATGCAAATTCACATAGGAAAAATGTTCAAATTTTGAAAGTTGGATTTGACTGTCGGCATTAACGGAGGATAATTAATGGATGTCCAGCAAAAAATTTCCATCATTTCCCGGAGAAAATAAGCATCCCGAGGCGTTTTATGCGCATTTTGCCGCGCACCTGTGGCAGCGCGCATGTCAATGACATTCCCATGCAAAACATTCACGTTCGGTAATACAACACAAAATTTTGCGTCGGGAAGAGGCTTCTTTTTTGGAAGGGTTTACAAGAAAGTTGATTTGGAGAAAAATTGGTAAATTCTTGAAGATATTTTACATAGAATGTGTTCTTTATGAGTTCATGCAGCAGCTCGTATAATTTCCACTTTGATTTTATGCATCTAATGTTTTTTTTTGTGCCGTCAAACTATCGGTATCCGGTAATAGGACACAGTATTATACCAAAGCGACAAAGTCTGTAACACGTGAAGGAAGCAATTCCAAGTTTTTATTAAATTCACAATTATTTAAATGTCTTATTTCTCTCCTTGCAAAAAAACAACAAAAACAGAGGCTATAAATAATCATCAAGAGCAAAACAAAGGTGAGAGAGAAGGAAAAAGAGAAATCGTTTGCATGACAACGCTTCAAAGAGCATAAAATGTCAAGCAATATTGACACTGTAGTTTTAATGACTTGAATAGACAAGAATATTCTAGACTGAGTGATGGTTCTAAATTGAGCATCTATGAGGAATACATTTAAATGGCAAGAATTAAGGAATGATACGGGCAAATCAAATTTACAAGGAAAACTCTCGAGGCACAAATTGAGAAATTTATATTGACATTTTATTGATTGAGACACAATATAAAGTGATCATACAACCGTGCATGTGACAATACATGTACATCAACATGTCTGAATCCCTCTGGCTGTCTGGCAATACTCCAATGTACATAATGTAGTTTCTGCAAATTGATTTTCCCCTTACTTCAAAATGAAAATTGAAAATAGGACAAGGAATTCAATGCCATGTAGTGTCAGTACCTGATGGGAGATTCCCTAAGGTTATAATGCATAATTTGTTAAAGATCATCCAAACTTGTCCAGAAAAAAAAAAAAAACATTTTTCAGGGGCTACTTTGAGAGCTCGTCTGCATTAACTCTTTGAGTGCCAGGGATTTGTATGCTCTATGGCATTTGTGCGTATTGTAACTCACAGAAATGTGAGCTTGGCACTCAAGGATTTAAGTAAGTACTCCTATATTTGTTTTGCATTGAACTCTATGGAAATTTACCAGGGCTCTTTTATGATTTTCGGGGGCTCTTGTAGGCATTTGGGGGGGGGGGGGGGGGGGGGCTAAATCGCCATGATCCACATACATGTATTTTATTCACCGAAACTTGTGCACTTTTAGAGCTCATTTAAACATGAATGCTGCAGCCATGCACTGTGCATTTAAAATATTTATTTTTCTCACTGAGAGTTCACAATGATTTGCGCTATATTAGGCAAAACCAGAAATCAATTTTCTTTTCAAGAAAGATAATTGTGCTGGGTTGAACTGTTCCTAAATGGCTGCCCAGGTAATAATGCCTTAAATTACGTCAGGCGACATATTTCTGGTAAATAAAAAACATTATACATGTGTACAAGTACATATATATATTTACATTGCATGAACGTGTAATTTGCAGACATACAGAAAGCCATAAAATATTTCCCCCTATGACCTTGATTAAGCGAATTCGCGTTCCTAGAATTGATTCTCCCCGTTGTTGAAAACTAATTAAATTTGATCATCGCAAATAATTTGCCTAATGGCCAATTTCCCCTGTATATTACATGTACATTGTAGAATGTGCGTTCATAATTACTGTGAAATAAGAGCAATGGTAGGTATTAACAGATTAGCACACAACATACAGCTTGATATAATTTCATCCAGTTCTCATGACTGACTATCGGCTCATTTCAGTTTGAAGAGCCGTGAATACTCCTTTTTCTTTGCAATAAGTGCGTACTTCAAATAACGCTTGCTCTAGCTATTAGGCACTTAAAATGAAACTCAATATCCAATTCAAACAAGGTTACATACTAATGATTAACAAACAATGTGTTTCTTTAATGCTAGATAAAAATGCAAATACATTTTTTCTTTCCTATATATATCTCAATTTAAATTCTGAAGTCACTTCAGCAGTAGATATGAATGTACTAAACCTAGGTCCTACACTGTGCTGATTCAGATGTACATGTAGATAAGCACAATTTCCCTTTCGTTAAAAGAGATATTTAGGATTGAAGTGTCCGGATGTCAAACTATCCACTGGATAGTGAAAATTGTGTACACAGTCAGTGCAATAAGTTAGAGAATATCACTTAGCATTTTTGCTCATTACTCGGCCATATAACGTCCATTTAACTTGAAATGTTCACACATTGCTCAGTGGACATATTATATCACATTACCACTTTTTGCACATGTTGACGTCAACAACCTTTTAAAAAGATCTCTTTTTAATAAAATTTTAGAATTGTTAACTTTCTAGCAAAAAGTCTCTGCAGCAGTAGATATGAAAGTACTTAGTAAACCCACACCGTGCTGACTTACATGTAGATAAGCACAATATACTCGTACATTACACTTTTGTATTAATATCCTATAATTGCCAAACCAGCGTCAACAAGATCTCTTTAATATTAGATAAATATTTTAGAATTGTTAGCAAAAAGTCTCTGCAGCAAAGTAGTAAACCTACACTGTGCTGATAAATTTGTAGATTTATAAGCACAATGTACTTGTACATTACATGAACGAACATTATTAATATCCTATGCCAAATTAGTGTCAAACAAGATCTCTTTAATATTAGATCAATATTTTAGAATTGTTTACTTTCTCGCAAAAAGTCTCTGCAGCAGTAGATATGAAAGTAGTAAACCTACACTGTGCTGATAAATTTGTAGATGTACTTGTACATTACAGGTTATTAATATCCTATATGCCAAATTAGCGTCAACAAGATCTCTTTAATATTAGATACAATTTGAGAAGGGTTTACTTCTAGCAAAAAGTCACTACAGCAGAAAGTACTAAACCTACACTATGCTGATTTCCATGTAGATAGGCAACATTACGTGTTATATCATATTAATATCCTAGATGCCAAATTAGTATCAAAAATACACTCTACAAAGCACTATAGACCTATAACCTTTTGAAAAGATTATATTTTGTAAGTACTTGAAAATATCATCGCAATCTACTGCTCAACCATGCATGATTATGAAATGTCAACTGATACCGTCATTGAAATCGTGGCATCAATAACAAAATAATCATAACTGAAACACCATCACTCTGCTCAGCGTCACAGCAATCGTAATCCGCTTTGCATCAAATGACTAATATATGATGGTACGCACATCATTATATCAATACAGCATGTTTGATCAGGTGTAAATGGAAAATATATCTCTACCCCCCCCCCCCTCCCCCCTCCCTCTCTGTTATTTGACATTATATATCATCTGTTTACGTGCTTTTATCAATGTCATATTATGCTCCTAACATATCCAGCTATTGTCAGTTCTAAAAGCAATCTACTTCAGCAAATCAGCCTACTAGCATGCTCTCTACCCCCCCCCCCCCCCCCCCCCACTTCTGTCTTTGTAATTTGACATCATGAATTATGCAGAATATGATCTATATCAGTGCCTTATTATTATGCTCTTACCATCTCCAGCTAACTGTATTGTAAAAAATAAAAGCTAAAAAGCAATCGGCTTGTAGCTGGCCTCCTGTGTATTCGTATTAACAATAAAGCATGGTACAGGTTTTTAAATTTTTTATTTCCCTTTTGTTAAAAAGATATTCACGATTGAAGTGTTCAGATGTTAAATTATCCACTGGACCACGAAAACCGTGTACAAAGTGAGTGCAATGAGTTAGTGAATATCACTTTGCATTTTTGCTCATTACTCGGTCATTTAACAACACCCAGTGGACATATCAGATTACAACAATATACATTTTATCAACCACTCATCACTTTTTGCACACGTCATCAGAGTTACTAGATCCCTTTGAGACACATCATCATAATTGGCATATTTCCTTTTTTTATGCAATGTATGTTTCATTGTATAATCAAGCCCTTTATTATACTTTTTTTTTAAAGATGGCAAACTCACTTTACTCTACACAATGAGCACCTGGTCTAGCAATCTCCATTAAGAAATGTTAATGGGAATGGGTTGAAATCCCATCAAGTCTTAATTGGATTCCCTGACACATGCATACACTTACAGTACATGTACAGTACTTACAATTATAAAGCCAGGTCCATTATCACCAATGAGCTACGATATACCTTTACATGTATCTACAGCATACACTCAGTGGACCAGTGAACAAACTATATAAGGGTTCAGGGGAAATTAGCTCCCCCCCCCAAAAAAAAAAATAAATAAATAAATAAATAAATAAATAAATCCTCCTCAGAGAACAACAATATTTAGACAAAAGGCACCTTAAAATGCAGGGCAAAACCGTTACATTTTCAGGCAAATAATACTATATTCCGGCAAACATAGTCACGTAATATATATACCCTTTTCCCCATTTCCGTGATTCTTTTTGTTCACTATTAAACACATGCAAAAATCAACCCCTTTTTTCACATAATTGGGAACGCTCATGCGTACACACAGGTGAAGTGAGCTACCCGGGATTATGTTCGTTTCTCTGTCTCTCTTTTCCTCTACAGCGCATAAGGATGTGTTCACACTTTGTGTTATGCGCTTTATACCAAATTATTAGGTTATACATATACATATGTATAACCTATTGATTTTGTTCGAATTTTTATTATTTATTTATTCTTCCCATCAATTTTGTTCGTCGCATATCTCAAGATCACATGAATCAATTGTCATGAATCTTCACATGATGATAGATCATGATCTAACTTAGATCTGCAAACTTTTTCAGTGACATCACATTACTATGACGTCATCAGGACGCCATTTTGTCAAATGTTAAGAATCATCATATCTCAGTCATGATTTATCGATTTCAATTCAAATTTCGCATCAATAATAATCGGGTCAATGGTCATCTTTTAAGCTCATGCGCGTGCAATTACACTCGGAGACGCGCGCGTACGTGTCCGTCAAATGAAAAAAAATGTCAAAAAATGCTCAAAACCCCAACCCGAGTAATTTACTATATGTTTCAGACAATTTTAAGCGTTTCAAAAAATTACGCGCGTGCGCGTCGGCGCGCGCGTATTTGCGCGCGTAACGCGAATGAATAGGAAAATTGTCGTTTTTTCAAATGTTTTGCATTTCTTATAGATCCCTCAAACCACCCTATCAATTTGAGTCATTGTTGACTCATAATAACGGAGTACGCGCGCGTCAAAGTCAAAATTACGCGCGCACGCAAAATGGCAAAACATGGTAAAAACATCCTTTTTTTATTGTGATGGTCCTGCTCTATTTGCAATCTATTCACACCATTTAGTTTTGTTCACTGGATCCTGATGAATTGTTTGATTGGAAATGCGAGTCCAAATCTGTTAAAAATTGAGGGTTAGCTAAAACGTATGCTTTCGACCTATAACTGCTGAAAGAATTATGCTACCAATGTGAAACTTCGCATGTAGATAGGGACATGCAAGCCCAACATTTCATAAGTTAACACCAAATCGCGAAAATGCATATTTCATCGCCATATTTACCGTCAAAGGTCAAATAAATCAAGCATGAATAACCACGTACGCCGTAGACATGAAATTCAGCACACATGTAGGTTATAATGAAAGGAACAATTTTCATAAGATAAGATCGGATTATGAAAATGGCGTTAAGGAAATGTAAATTAGGTTCAAAGGTCAAATAATTCACTGTTACAATGACAAATCACTGATAATGTTGGTCTCGTGGAACAAGTTGTGACGCAAGATCTAAGGGTCGTGGGTTCGAATCCAAGACAATATTTTTTTAATTTCTTTTTTCTTCTTTTTTACTTTTTATTAGGGGGGGGGGGGGAGTATGTGATATTATTTATAGGATGATTGAGTAGTTATTTTTGGAATAATGCTTTTATCATAAGAATTTGATATGTATAACCTTAATTCGTCAAAAGTGACGAATTCAAAATCTAGTTAGGTTATACATATACATATGTATAACCTATTGATTTCGTTCGAATTTTTATTTATTCTTCTTCTTCTTCTTCTTCCTAATTTTGTCCGTCGCATATCTCAAGATCACATGAATCAATTGTCATGAATATTCACATGATGATAGATCATGATCTAACTTAGATCTGCTAACCTTTTCAGTGACGTCACATCACTATGACGTCATCAGGACGCCATTTTGTCAAATTTCAATAATCATCATAACTCAGTCATGCATCATTAATTTCACTTCAAATTTCGCATCAATATCAATCAGTTCAATCATCATCTTTTAAGCTCATGCGCGTGCGCTTACACTCGGAGACGCGCGCGTACGCGTCCGTCAAGTGAAACAAAAAATTTAAAATGTTCAAAACCCCAACCCGAGTAATTTACTATATGTTTCAGACAATTTTAAGCGTTTCAGAAAATTCCGCGCGTGCGCGTATTTGCGCGCGTAACGCGAATGAATAGGAAAATTGTCGTTTTTTTACATGTTTTGGATTCCTTATAGATCCCTCAACACACCCTATCAATTTGAGTCATTGTTGACTCATAATAACGGAGTACGCGCGCGTCAAAGTCAACATTACGCGCGCACACAAATTGGCAAAATATGGTAAAAACATCCTTTTTTTATTCGGCCATAACTTTTTAAAAAGTCCACAAACATCCAATTTTCTTTTAATATTCAGATAGATTATGAGTTGTAGATACGAATTCATACTTCATTTATGCCGAGTAAATGTTATAAAGTCATCCTATTGACGGTTAAAGCTGAAAATGCGAATTTTAATCAATTTCAGTCAATGTTGAAATCGATCACAGCGGACTATTGACCATATCTCGCTTATTCTCCATCAATTTTCTCCCAAATTTTGATATATCGTAGCTGCTGTCCTGCTCTATTCGCGATCTATTCACACCATTTAGTTTCGTTCACTGGATCCTGATGAATTGTTTGATTGGAAATAAGAGTTCAAATCTGTTACAAATTGAGGGTTAGCCAAAACGTATGTTATCGACCTATAACTGCTGAAGGAATTAAGCTATCAATTTGAGATTTCGCATGTAGATAGGGATTTGCAAGCCCATCATTTCATAAGTAATACCAAATCGCGAAAATGCATATTTCATTGTCATATTTACCGTTAAAGGTCAAATAAATCAAGCATGAATACTCAATAACCACGTACGCCGCGGACATGAAATTCAGCACACATGTATGGTATAATGAAAGGAAAATGTTCATAAGATAACATTGGAATATGAAAATGGCGTTAAGGATATGTAAATTAAGTTCAAAGGTTAAATAATTCACTGTTTAAATGACATATGCAGTGTGCAATCACTGATGTATCTTTCCCAATTTCCCATTTTCGTTAAGAGATCTAATGTTGGTCTCGTGGTATAATTTAGGACTCAAGATCAAAGGGTCGTGGGTTCGAATCCAAGGCAATATTTTTTAACTTTCTTTTTTTCTTTTTTTCTTCTTTTTTTCGGGGGGGGGGGGGGGGGGAAAATCTATTATTATTGATATGATGATTGAGTAGTTATTTTTGGAATCATCCTTTTATCATAATAAATCGATGTATAACCTTAATTCGTCAAAAGTGACGAATTCAACATCTAGTATTGTTTTTGTGTCTGTATGCCAATGCATAGAGACACGAAAACAAGGATTTTGTTCGTCGGATACCTCAATAACGGGTGCAGCTATTGTCCTGAAACTTTGCGAGATGATAGATCTTGGTCTAACTTAGAACTGCCAAACTTTTGAGTGCCGCCGACTATTCGTGACGTCATCAGGACGCCATTTTGTGAAATTTCATTTATGGATGTATCTCAGTCATGCATCTTCTATTTCCCTTTAAATTTGGCACCAACAATTATCAGGCCAAGTGGCAACTTTTCCGATTATGCGCATGCGCATGCGCTACATAACAAGCGCGTACGCGCCCGTCTAAAGATCTTAAAATCTGAAAATGCTCAAAAACAACCATTTTTTTATTCGGGCATAACTTTTTTAAAAGTCCACAAAAACCAATTTCTATTTTAATATTCGGATAGATTATGAGTTGCAGATGCGAATTCATACCTCATTCATGCCGATTAAATGTCATAAAGTCATCATATTGACGGTTAAAAATTAAATAGCGCACGAGTGTGAAAATTTCCCAAGTCTGGTCTCTTATCGGCCATAACTTTTTAGAAAGTCCACAAACTCCCAAATTTCTTTGAATATCCGGAAAGATTATGAGTTGTAGATGCCAATTCATACCTCATTTATGCCGAGTAAATGTTACAAAGTCATCATATTGACCGTTAAAATTTAAATAGCGCACGAGTGTGAAAATTGGCTAAGTCTGAATAGCGCCATCTAACATCTAACAGCGAACAGTTCAAAACAAATAATTGGCAAAATATGGTAAAAACATCCTTTTTTAATTCGGCCATAACTTTTTCAAAAGTCGACAAAAACCCAATTTTATTTGAATATTTGGATAGATTATGAGTTGTAGATACGAATTCATACTTCCTTTATGCCGAGTAAATGTTCTAAAGTCATCGAATTGACCGGTTAAAGTTGAAATCGCGCAAAGAGTGTGAAAATTGGCTAAATCTGGTCAAACATGCACTTCTCTTATCGGTCACAACTTCTTTGATACATGGATATATACAAATATTTGTTCATATTCTGAAAGAGTATGAGTTGCACATATTTTTACAAATTTAACATTGGCCAATCAGATTTGGTAAAGTCTTCATTGTGCACGATAAAGTAAAAAAAAGTTCAACCTTCAATTACGACCTGTTCCCGTGCTCTAATCGTGAAATAAACTCGAAAATCGCGATAGTGTAGCGGAAACTCAGCTTTAACATACTGAAAACCGGGTAAAAATCGGCCAAAGGAAAGGTGTGATATGGTTGAAATAAGACGTCAGGTACAGAGCCATTTTACAGTCATTTTGGTAAATTTAAGAGCTTCCCACTCCCCTTTTGTTATGAATTGAATGTAATGAATTAATATTGTTACCCTATTTGGTGTCATTCATTTATGCTAAGTAAATGTTATGACATCATCATATTACGCGTTGAAAAGTCAATATCATCATATCGAAATTTCAATATGTATAACCTTAATTCGTCAAACGTGACGAATTCAACATCTAGTTCTTCCTAATTTTGTGCGTCGCATATCTCAAGATCACATGAATCAATTGTCATGAATCTTCACATGATAGATCATGATCTAACTTAGAACTGCGAAGCTTTTCAGTGACGTCACATCACTATGACGTCATCAAGACGCCATTTTGTCAAATTTTAATAATCATCATATCTCAGTCATGAAATATGAATTTCAATTCAAATTTCGCATCAATATTTATCAGGTCAATCATGCGCATGCAATTACACTCGGAGACGCGCGCGTATGCGTCCGTCAATTAAAAAAAAAAATTTTCAAATGCTCAAAACCCTAACCCGAGTAATTTACCATATGTTTCAGACAATTTTAAGCGTTTCAAAAATTTCCGCGCGTGCGCGTCGGCGCGCGCGCGTATTTGCGCGCGTAACGCAAATGAACAGGAAAAATGTCATTTTTCACATGTTTTGCAATCCTTACACATTCCTTAATGCACCCTTTCATTTTGAGCCATTCTTGACTCATAATAACGGAGTACGCGCGCGTCAAAGTCAAAATTACGCGCGCACGCAAATTGGCAAAATATGGTAAAAACATAATTTTTTTATTTGGCCATAACTTTTTTAAAAGTCCACAAACACCAAATTTTCTTTTAATATTCGGATAGATTATGAGTTGTAGATACAAATTCATACCTCATTTATGACGAGTAAATGTTATAAAGTCATCATATTGACGGTTAAAGTTGAAAATGCGCATTTTAACTTATTTTAATCGATTTTGAAATCAATCACAAGCTGGGGCCCCAGGTTTATTAGAGAATTTTGAACCAGTCGTTAAAAATTCAAAAAAATGCTTCCTCTTTTCAAAAAGTTACAAAATAGGTATTTAAATAGTTGTTGGTTATTTCTCTATCTAATCACTATTTCAACGAAACATCACATGCACAATATTTTATTCAAAATGGTTGAAACCGATGAGTGTTTAGAGAGCGCCCTCTTACGTTTTAACGGCTCTTTTTGAATGATAACATGATCTTTACTACGTCATTTGTAATTTTGTGTTCCTTTCTAGTTATAACTATTAGTTTGTAATGTAATGATGCAGGTTTTGGTTACTAAAATTCAGTTTCACCAAAACTGTACTCTCCTTACCAGAACTCAACTATCCCTTTAAACTAAACTCATGTCATTTTCTGGCAAAATAGTGTAATTTTGGGCGGCATAATCATCAAATCATTATTGATATTCTGACAGCTTTAATAGTGGTAAAGACTTTATTTGTTCTTGTAGAGTGAAAAACTGGACGGGTGATATTCTGGTAAATTCGGCTCTCGGCCCGCTCACAAAAAATTGCTTGTACAAACATGAATCTTAAAGGGAAACGGAACGCTGGAATTTTCACTCACTGTTACTGTGTAAGAGCATAGATCATCAATCATATTAGGCGCTACATGTATATAAATCGAGTACATTATTATAATTATTATTAATTCCTGGCACTTCTAGTAATCAGTAATGTTCAGTAAGCAAAAATGTCAGCGTTTGGCTCCCCTTTAACCAGTTGCTTACGGGAACCGGGTGGACTATGTACAAAGTCTATGGGGATTGTATAATCTCATAGTGAACGGGTTAAATTGTTACTAGTTGGTGAACTAACCTTGCTGTGGCTTCCTGTTGACCAGACCTTGTTCGAGCTGCTGTATACACCAACACAGCTCCTTCTGAAACTTGCACGCTGCACTCTGTAGGAAGAAACAAAATCAGAAATATAATAAAGATAATGATGACATCTCCTTCTTAAAGGGACTTAGTAACATTGTCCAAATCCTCAAAATAAAATTTTTATTCTAGCGGTTCCCTCATACCTTGTTGTATTCGTATTAACAATAAAATCATGGGACAGGTTTTGGTTTTTCAAATTTCCCTTTCGTTACAAAGATATGTACAATCAAAGTATTCAGATAAGAAAAACTCTGGTGGAGTTTTGAAACCGAGTACAAAGTGAGTGCAGTGAGTTAGTGAATATCACTTTGCATTTTCGCTCATTACTTGGCCATGCAATGTCCATTTGACTTGAAATTTCACACAATACCCTGTGGACATATGAGATAACAACAATATACATTGCATCAACCATTCATCACTTTTTGCAAATGTCAACAAAGTTACTAGATCCCCTTAAAACTTGCACGTGGCACTCTATATAATTAGAAGATAAAAAAAAGAACCAAATATTTAGTTACTACACAGCTCCTTCTGAAACTTGCATGCTGCACTCTGCAAGATACAACAAATCACAAACAAAATTAAGATAACGTTAATACTAGGTAACAGTTATGAAAGCAAAAACAAAGTTTAGGAAACGCCATAAACAAAATTTTGTTTGGCTGAATTGAGATACACATTCCATCTTCAAGGGCAAAGCCTCCCTCCCTCCTCTATGTGATGCAAAATGTTCAGATACTTATATTCTAATTTTGGAAATATTCATTTTTACAAAAGAGAGCTGTTACTTAGCTTTAACAAAAATTTCAATTAAATACGGTTTTAGATTTGTTCCAATGGTAATTGTGTAGTTTGTACAAGGAGACAACTGGCACTAAAATCCACTGACTTAGATATACTGGACGCTGCTACACATAAATCATTTGAAGAGGTCACTGCATTTTCTTCCCTAAAGATTTTTTTGCAGACTTTGAATACTTGCGTCCAATTTCATGGGAATTCAGGAGATTTATATCAAATCTTTTTCTATTAGAACTCGAGATTACCTACATTATGACCATTTTAAACTACAATTTCAATTGAACAGGGAGTGTTTGCTAGCAGTAGCTTATAAATGGTTCAAACGTTTTTGAGTACACATATATTGAAGGACTTTTCTTGTTTATAAAAGGCTGCTTTAAATACCTAAACCTTGGGCATTTCAAGAACTTGATAATCACTGCTCAGTTTTCTTCAAAAATACTCAAATTAAAATATCTCATCTAAAAAGTAAAGAAAAATAGAGGGAGGATTCGATCTGATTCATTTCAGATACAAAGCACTGCCTTTGGCTAACTGTGATGCTCGAAGGAAGGCCCACGAGGGAGAATTATTTTATCTTTAACTCAAGTCATGATACTATTAGACTCCTCTGTTGGCTGTACACGTACATGTAGGTAAGATCATTAAGTGTCTCTGTTTGTCCTTTGCAAATGTCTCTAAAAATTTTAATATTTTGTTGCAAACCAAAATTCACGAAGAGTGCGAATGTAGCAGTAAGCAAGCACATGTATAAACAATTTGTGCAGAGGCTCAAAATCCAGGCAGTAATGATGTATACATGGCAGTGTTCAGACGGTAAAAAGGACATCAACAACGTTCTGTTGGGGATTCTGTTGACTATGATAACAACTTAACCTGTTCCATTCGATTTGTTAAAATCCCCATATACTATGTACATATATCCCACCCAGTTCCCGTAGTCAAGGGGTTAACGAGTCTCACTGTCACTGCCTAAACACGCATGCATTACCAACCCATTAGGCAAGAGCCGCAATATGATGATACAACCTTGAATAAGAATTACAGAATGAATCTACAGGATCCGTGAATATGCAACGAGGACAGGCAACAGTGTTAGATTTTTTACATTAAAATGAACAGCAACCCCCCCCAGGCCGGCTGGCCGAGCTGGCTGCCTTAGTTATGAAGAAAGGCCCAAAATAGGGGGAATCTATTTACTGTGATAACAACTGAACAGGTTTCCCTAGATCACTCCCAAAACATGAATGCATTGCCAACCCATTAGGCTCGATGACATTACAACCTTGAATAAGAGTACAGCATGAATCTACAGGATCCATCATGAACATGCAACAGTGTTAGTTTTTTAAAGTAAACAAAAAATCATCAACCCCCCCCCCCCCTCCCCACCCAGGTTGGCCGCCTTAGAAATGAAGAAAGGCCCATGAGGGAGGGGGGGGGGGGGTCTGTTGACTATAATAATAACTTAATTAGTCTCCCTGTCAGGCTGTCACTGCAAACCAGTATGCATTACCAAACCAGATGATGAAATACAAACTTGAATAAGCGCAAAGAATGGATCTATATGATCCATTTCTCAAACATGAATATATATGTAACGAGGTCAGACAACAGCGTTAGATTTTTAACATAAAAATTAACATCGACAACAAAAGAGAACAAACAACCCTTCCCCCAGGCTGGTCTTCTTACTGTGTGATGAAGAAGGGCCCATGAGAGGGGAATCTGTTGACTGTGATATCAACTTAACAAGTCTCCCTGACAGGCGGACACTGCCTAAACATGCGTGCATTAATGTGGTTTGCCACGATGAGAATGAAAGCTTGCGATAAAGGCAGCATGCGGCTGAGATTGCAAGGGACTAGCTGCAACTAGTGTCATGCGCCTGTCCAATTGCCAAAATGTTAATCATGTTGTTCAAAACTGTGAAAACTGTCTCGGCCCTTGAGACGTTTTTAGAGCTTAGAACTGAGACCTCTCAGGCTCTAACATGCTGAAACTTGTTATATCTTGCAATGCTAGAGTAAGAGATCAGGGCCCATATTCACAAAAGGCTGCTAGCTTAGTTCCTTGCAAAGTCTATTTTGGATGGCATGGCTACGAATTTAACACACAATATTTTAGTTGCTAACTAGGGTTAATTTAGTGGGTACCTAAAGTTTACCCAGCTAACCCTAGTTGGGGACTAGGAAAACTGTTTCTCAATCATAAACTGCACATCTAACATACACTTAGCAAAGAACTAAGTAGAAAACGGACGGAAATCGCGGAATTGACCACTTGAAATGGAAAATGAGTTTTCAAACGGAAAATCACAGAAAACCTCTTTGACTGAAACAAAATTAAGAAAATTGTCCAAAATTGCTTTGAAAAGTAGCGGAATTCCAACGTCGACCGAACCGTACCTAATATACCGTTCATCGCATTGCATGGTTTTGGCAAAGACGGCAGAGCGCCGCGTATGCGCATTAATGCTTGCTCGCGAGCTACGCGATTGATTCGATGTACAAACGTTTACGTACGTAAATATTTGTACACGTACACATTAGCCAGCTGTGCTGGCAATCTCATAATACATGTATAGCACCGATAAGTATTGTACAAGCGCTAGAGTTTTCATTCCTATACTTCAGGAAAACTAATTTTTTGCTCGAAACTGAGGCAATTCTGAATATTTTGTAACCATATTTCCGTAAATATTGTTACATAAATCCATCAAAGCATCAATATTTTTAATACTATTGGCATATAAAAAGAGCAATATAAGCCCTAAACATTGCATTTTTGCCGATGCTTGAATTTTGTATGAAGTTCTATGTAAACAGAATTTTCGCTTTTTCACATGTACAAAGTCTATGGCAAAATGGAATTTCCGTTTTTCGGGCAGGTTGAAACGGAATTCCAGATTTTCTGAAACGGAAAATGCCTTTTTTTTAAGCGGAAAATCACTGTCCTTAACTAAGCTAGCAGGGTTTTATGAATATGGGGCCAGAAATTGCATCATATTTTGTTCATGCCGTGTAAAAAGCAAAAGTCTCCTTGTGGGAGACCAGCTTATACAATAACAACTTGTCAAGTCTCAGGGCCTTCACTGCCTAAACCTGCATGCATTATTACTAACCCATTACGCTTGATGAGCACTCAGCCTTGAGAACAAGTATATGGGCAATTCCATGATTAGGTGGACATGACCCCAAAATTTCAAAGTGTCTTTTTCTTACATTTTTTGGTTGTATATGATTAAAGACACATCAAAATTACTGGAAAGGTTATTTATTTTGCTTTGACTGTGGTAAAAGTGGGTTAAAATAGCGAATTTATATTGGTTATATTTTCCTGTGTTATTTCTAATGTAAGTGAAGAAAAAGTTGATTAAGCCATTATGAGCATGAAAATACACAAGACCTTACAAACTTATCATATTTATTTAGTGAGTACAATGCTCTAATAGATTTATCATGCAAAATTAAGAATCTGAGTTGCTTATGCCAACAGTGAGTGAAATTAAAAACCATTGGTATGCCATGTAACGTTACTAACCAAAACATGGATTTATTTTTCTATAGAGAGCATGCAATGCCTTATAATATTCCTACTTCAAATTTTTCTCTTCCAGGCAATGCTCTATCAAAATTAAGGAACAAATTTTACAAATATTATATGATGTATTAATTATAAGCAGTCAAAATCTGTAACGTTACTAACCAGTCTATGATACAGAGTGTAACGTTACTAACCATAACAACAGTGAAAGAGACACTTAGGCCAAATAAAAAAAAAAACATGTTTAGCGTCCTGCTCTTTTAAAAATAGGAAGGAGGAGGCCCTTTTTTTTTTTTTTTTTTTTTTCAAAATGGCCGACTTTTTTCAAAATGGCCGACTTTTTTCAAAATGGCCGACTGACCCATTTATCCAAAATAACGAATGAGTCTATATTAAAAGTACGATCTTTTTCAAAATCATTTTTTCCCCATAAAAAAATCACGAAATTTAATTTTTTTTTTTTTTTTTTTTTTTTTTTTTTACATTTTTTTTTACATTTTTCACAAAAAAAAAAAAAAAAAAAAAAAGCAGGCGGCCTCCAAAAAGGAAGCGGGCGGGGACGCTAAACATGTTTTTTTTTTTTATTTGGCCTTATAAGCTGGCCCTAATCAAAAGTGAGTGAAAGGATATGTAAAGTAAGACAAAAGAGGCCACTTTAGAACAATGGATGATCAATCTTTTTAAAGTAATGTGAGTTATTCAACCATGTGCAGCATCCCATGTGTGCAGCATCTCATATCTATGCTCTATGCAAGAACATGTGCAGTATCTGATGTTCAGCGCGAGCAGTATTTTAGTGTAAACTCCTCATAAATCTTTCTCCTGGAAAGTAGTCATTGGAAAATATAGTTGACTCTACTTTGACGAGCAGCGACCTGTCTTTGGTAAGTTGAATTATTGTAGTAATTATAATTTTAATTATCATTTATACCCTATATAAAGGTATTTCGTTGTACTGAATACACTGTGTACAGTTTACACTGATTAATGATGATATATATTGTATTTACAGTGAAAACTAATATATTGATATAAAACAAATATATTGTAATGGATTACATAAACTTACAAGTGTATATTTAATGTAATTACACTGTCCAGAGATGTTTATGTTTGTGTGTTTTTAGGGGTGCATTATGATTAGCCATGTCGGTTGCCATAGAAACTTGTATGTAATAAACACATCTTTAGTGATGAAGCACTTGCAAAAAGTAGTATTTTAATTTAGTGAAAACTTCTAAAGGGATACAACAAGAATCTTAAAACCAATTTTGTGACTGAAATATTTTTACAGGTATACTATATTTGTAACAATTGTTTTATCTCATTTGTTTGTGTCATGTGGGAACTTTCCAACACTCATTCAAGTATTCTACTCTGCAATATGATGCAGAAAATGTTCATCTTAATTAATTACTACTTGCCTATCTTTTAGTTCATGAATACATTATATTTTGTTTTTATTTATTTTTCTATCTGTAGGTCATCAAGCAAAATCAAGAGTGAACTTGAAGAGGACTGGCAAGTATGAGGAGTACAAAGATAAGAAAGCAGTTACCATGAAGAGGAGCTGGGAGAAGAAAAAGATGCAAGAACATTCCCTACCAAAATGTGTGCAAAAACAGCTCCAAATCAAGAAGAAACTAGCTACAAACAAACATCTCTTTTTAGAATTCTATCTCTCCAATGAGTTTTGTATTAAAACACACATAATCATTTTATTTACACAAAGCTACAATGTATTTGAATTTGATACTATGAACAAAGTACTATTTAAAGTTTTTGTAAGAATCCGAATGTAACATTAATTGGATTATTGAACAAGTCAACAAATGACCATTTGGATTGATAGATCTCTACTCAATATTTGCCTGCTAAAATACTACAAATATTGAATCTAAATGCTTGCAAATAAACAGTTAACTGGTATTACAAATTATGCATTATTAACCTACCACTTGATGAACTTTGGTGAACTATGGAATGTATCGGATAAGATATGTTTTCAAACAGTTTTCATGTTTCAAGTTGTGAGTTAAGAGTTTCTAGTTAAAGAATTTAAAAGTTAAGAGTAATATGGATAGTTATGTTGATTTACTTGTAATTCCTAAGTATTACTTGTGATTTTGAGGCGAAGGGAGGGTAAAAAAATGATGTTTGGTAACTTTTACCTTTGCACGGACAAAGTGTAACGTTACTAACCGTAACGTTACTAACCATGATTTTGGAGCCTAATGAAAAAAATATGAGTCAAGATGCTTTAATTATTGGCTGAAACATGTGCCAACTAACTAGAAGTAAAATGAATATGGCACTTTGTTGGAATTATCTAAGGTTTTAGAAGACTTCTCATTTGAAAACATTGATTTTTTTCCCATGTCCTTTTTTTGTAACGTTACTAACCGACAATAAAAGTTGCCATGGCGACGCGAATATTATTTCAATTGTGTTCATTTTTTTTTTGTATTATAGACCTAGGGTGGGTGAACATGTTGTAACATGATTGTGACTTGAAATGAATAGATGGTGGTGTTATAGTAGAATATGTTATGAAAATATGCTCTAAATGTAACGTTACTAACCGTGGAATTGCCCATATCGATGAATGTATAAATTTCCGCTTCAAATGGATACAGAAATGTGGTTTTTAACTGACTCCTTCTGACCATGATACAGAATGTCAATTTCACATATTGATGTACGTGTAATACAATTATGTACATAACTAAATAAACTTTCTCCAAATTACTGCAAATTACTGCAAATTACTGCAGTAAATCTTTTGATTCACATAGCATTACAAATGTTAGGGTGGAAAGTTTCTTTTGATGCATACTGTTCATATAGTGGCATATCAAGCGCTTACGGATATTAGGAGGGGGCAAACTTCATACATGTATTGCTTCATTCTTCTCCTATTGTTGTTTCAATAAAGGGAAAATTGCATATTTCAAAATAGTTTAATTATCATTTATACACCTATCAACCTATTGTAGATGCAAGGGGTACCCATGACAGTAAATATTTTTTGAAAACTAAGGGGTTTCAAGGACGAACATCACACTAGGGTTTTCTATAGCTCAGTCGGTAGATCGCCGGTCTAGCAATCCGGAGGTCTCGGGTTCGAATCGCGGGGGAATCCCATCTTCTATGCTCTTTTTCATTTATAAATATCATATATTTCTGGTCAATTTCCCAATATGTTTGAATCAAATAAATACTTTCTTACATACTTTCATAGCAAGGCTGAAATGTTTTCCAAGCATCATTCATTACAAATTACTCACTATGGATTGAAACTGCATGCAGGCTTCACTTCAGGTAGCTTTATCTAGCGGCTACCAGCTCAGATTTCAACAAACAAAACGAGGGCAAATGGGATGTCAGAGATGCTATTAAAGGCCCGGTCACATATCACCGGATAGCGTAAACGGATGCCCGGCGAATATAAAATTTGCGAAATAACATTTTCCAGTGGTGAAAGTCGTCTCCATTGCTTCATACACAAAACATTCCACCGAATAGAAAAACGTTCATCGCCTGACGAGGAACGCATTTGACGGACAAGAAACGGGCAAGAAACGCGTATGAACGGAGACGAACGGATTGAAAATTTCACTTTCCGTCTGGCATCCGTGTACGCTCTCTGGTGATCTGTGACCGGGCTTTATACAATGTGACTGCAATATTTTCTGAGCACCCTAAATTATCCCATGGATCTCCTATAAATTATAGCCAGCAGCATACATGCAGTATTAACCTGAAATATCAAGATAGCTACTCAGATGTCAACACAACACACAGAAAAAGGACTTTGGGATGTTACAGATGAGCATACTTGAATGAGACTGAAATGCTTTCTGAGCTCTCTAAATTGCCCTCTATCTCCTATCAATAGCAAACAGCATGCCATGTGGGATTTACATCAAATAGCTTATTATAGTGCTCAGGCTCTCAGCTGATATTTCTAAAAACAGAAAAAGGGGCGCATGAGACAGCAACATGTTTTAAATACATGTAACTCCATAGCCAGCAGGATGCGGGATTCACTTGAAATAGCTTTTACTAGTAATCAGGCTCGCAGCTATTATTTTCAATAAGCAAAAGGGCACATTACAAGCAATTTGCTCCATGGATCTTACACTATAAATAGCCAACAGCATGCCAGATTCACCTGAAATACACAATTAATACATGTAGCAGGGCTCAATAATCGAACTGGCCCGCTGGCCTGGGGCCAGTGAAATTGCACTTCGGGCCATTAAAAATGTATGATAGTCATATATTTTGGTGGCCCAATCGGGCAAGCAGATTTCCATCCCGACATTGACGAAATTCGAAAAATCATGTTTTCTTCCATGTCATGTGTCATCTATAATCAAAGATTTTATCAGGAAAGAGTGATATTTTTAATATTAAGTAAAATGTTTCCTCATTAAATACAATTTTTTGGCCACTAAATTTTTCTTTCGGGCTACCAGAAAAGGGGAAAAAATTATTTAACTGGCCCGACCGGGCCACAGACAGAAAAGGTAAGTGTGGAGCCCTGCATGTAGCTACTGAGATTTCAACTTGGCAAAAAGGACATAACATGTGGATATGTCAGGGATGTCTTGCTACAATAAGACAGTAAAATGTTTGCTAAGCCCAACAAGTTACTCAAAATCTAACCCTATAAATAGTCAGCAGCATGCTGAAATCACCTGAAATACAGCTACTGATAGCAGACTGGCAGCTCATACAGTGACAGTGGCATAGCGCCAGGACTTGAAGGGGAGGGGGGGGGGGGGAGAGTCAAGGGGGCATGTTTCCCCCAATAATTTTATCAAAACATTACAAACATAAGGGGAAAATCCTTTAATATACAAAATAAAGAAATACATGTCAATTCAGCCCCCCCCCCTCCCCACTTATAACTTACATACTGTACATGCCCCAAATCAGTCCGGCCACTCTACGCCACTGGGCTCAGTTGTCAACAAGCAAAAAGGGCACAGTTTGAACTTTGAAATGCAAAAGGCCACTACATTCAAGAATATTTGAGTACTGCATAAAGTCTGTAATTAAAACACATCCTTCACATGGTGAGGTGGCTGGTGGGTGTGGATTTACATGTAAATGGCCTCATGAATTTTCAAAAGGCAATGGCAAAATTTGAAGAAATGCAAAGTCTGTAATATACCCCTTCAAGGAGTTCATGTGGTGAGGTGGATGTGAATTTAAAATTTAAATAGCCACGTAAATTCAAAATTTCTCTTTTTTTGCCACTATCTATGTATTTCTAACAAACAACACAGGCACGGTTTTAAATGCATATTACGGTCTTCTTACTTTAACTATGCCTACCTGTGCATTACTCATCTACAATATAATGAAGAAGGGAACAAGTTCAATGCAAAGCCAAAACCACAACTTCAATGTTTATTACACTCATCAAACAAGGGATGTGCGTGCAGTGCACGATCTTGTCTCAGTTTGTGTTTGAGTGAAGAAAGAACAGATCTAAGTACATGTAGGTACAAGTTGTAAAATAAATCTTCTACACCTGTGTGTAATTGACATACATGTACATGTAGTACCCGGTGTCACACCCAATTATCTAAATAATACTTATCTAGATAATTCACCTACGTATGTGATAGACAGGTGACAGACATGATACAAATGATCTAATTGGCCCATGTGTGACACCAACTAGTGTGTTCCAATCTACTGAAGACAGTTATATAACAAACAAAATGTCAGGGATGCTTAATATCTAGTAATAAGACCGTAACAAATTTTGCCAAGCCCCACAAATTACTCCATCTAACGCTATAAATAGCCAGGACAGCATGTGGGATTTACATGAAATAGCTTCTGATTGCAGGCTAGCAGCCCAGACAGTGGCATATCGCCAAGAGTGTGTGTGTTGGGGAGGGGGACACAGGGCATGTGTCTACCAATAATTTAATTTTTTAAATAATTTTTTTAAAAGGGGAACATGAGGGGGCGGGTCAACATGGGGGCATGTGTACCCCAATAATGTCATCAAAACATTACAAACATAAGGGGAAAATCCTTCACAAAATAATAAAATACATCAATTCAGGCCCCCCCCCCTGCCTATAACTTGCATGCCCCCAATCAGTCCGCCCACTTTACGCCACACAGCTCAGTTGTCAACAAGCAAAAAGGGCACAGTTTGAACTTTGAATATATGCAAAAGGCCACTACCCTCGAGAATTTCCGAGTACTGCATAAAGTCTGTTAACATGTCCTGTCCAGCACGTAGTGAGGTGGGTGTGGATTTAAATGGCCTCATGAATTTAGAATGTCTCCTATTGCCACTAGATATGTAATACCAGTAAGCGGCAATGACACAATTTCAAATGCTAATGGCAAGTCAACTAGTGTAAAGATGCCACTATCATGGCCTAGTTTGAAATGCAATGTCCACTATACAGGGTGGCCCACAAATAACGGAACGGGGTACTTGCCATACTAAAGACTCATGATGCCCGCCATACTGTATCGAGTAACGATCAACTGTGCGCCATTGTGAGTGTGCGTTCAGCTGTGTATAGAGAAGAAGGGATACTAACAATGGCGCACGCATTGAACGTTACTAGTTGCTATGACGGGCATCATGTGTCTTCATTATAGCAAGCACCCCGTTCCGTTATTTCTGGGCCACCCTGTATAGAAGTTCAATGCAAAGCCAAAACCACAACTTCGTACATGTGTAATCATCAAACAAGGGATGTACAGTGCAATTGATCTAATCATGTGGCAAGTCTGTAAAATGTGTTTGAGTGAAGAAAGAACTAAAGTATAATGTACTTTTAAAATAAATGTATGTGTAAATGACATAGTGTGTTCCAATCTACTGGAGATAGTTCATACAGTATTTTACAGGCAATGCTGGAAATTAGCTCGATTTGTCTTGTGGCCCAGTCGGGGCAATTAAAAACAAAATGTTTTACATTCTAGTGGCCTGAAACATCGATCCCGTTGCCCCAAACAAAGAAAAACAAAAAAGGTGATTTTCAGACAAATTTACTATCTAGACATGTCTATTCCCTCTTTAGAAGTGTTGTAGTTTGATTCCGTTCCATAATTGTATTTTGGCTCTGGCATTGTAATGAGGTTTGGAATGTTTTCACTTCTTTAATTTCTTGATTTGTATTCTTACTACTTAGATCTCCACGTAATTTTCATGTACTGAAAAATTTATGAGCTAAGATGACCTTCATTTTGGGATTATATTTTTCCGCAAAAGAATGCACGCAATGATGCAAATTAGCTAGCTCATGGCCATACAATGTGTGAGGACAAACGTTTGCAATTAACTTGTTGCTTACGGGAACCGTGTGGGTTATCATGTACAGATCCCCATTGACTTTGTACATAGCCCACCAGATTCCTGTAACGGGTTAAGTTAGTGGGCAAATGTGAGAAAACCATCAGAAAGTACATGGCTACATATATAGCACAAGAACAATAATTTGTTGTCTCTACAGTCAGGTAGGTACATGTATGCTTGATTCCATTATTATTAGCTTTTATTTGCTCCCTTTAAAAAAAAAATCATGTCTGTAGTCTGTACGTTGCAGCCTTCTAATACAGTGAACATTCATTGAAATTTGAAAGCAGATATTATTTTCGCAATAGAAATTATCCCCCCCAAAAAACAAAAAATAATAAGAATACTTATAATAAAAAAATTAATAAAATAAAATAAAATAAATAAATAAATATACAATGTACATATATACAAAAGTACAAAAATAAAATACAAATAAAATTAAATCACCCTCCACTGGTAAAATAATAAACCACGTTGACATGATATGCACAAGATGTTTCCCTTAGAGTAGGCCTATCTTGTTTAGTAATTATTCATACATTTCCCATACACATACACAGTGTATTACGCACGATGGATCATTGTTTTTCAATTAACATCCCGGATAATACATCACAGCCCACTCCACTGTGCGAGATCTAATTAATCTAATTTCTGTTTGCTGGGTGGATAACATAATAATGCAGAGTTGGCATCTACTGAGCAAATAAAATTGATTTGCCCTTCTACGTAAGCAAAGAAAGCTCATTTACAATTCACAGTAATTTGTGAACGTGTACCATGAATTTGTAAAAGTCGACGATGTTGGAATATCGGTAAATTCAATGCACCAGCCTCTAGAATACACATTGAATTCATTTCAAGCGTCAATTGCGCACTTGTGTAGGTTACAATGTAAATGTCAAATGCAAATTAACATTGTACACAAGTCATTAGAGATACTACATGGAAATAAGCTGTACACGTTACAGTTAGGCCCATACAATAATTGATTAATAATCAACAGACTTCTAATTTGTTAAGCAATGCTATGGCTATTTTGTAGTTGAAGCAATCTTGTACTGCTCAATCTGTACATACATGTACATACAAAAGGGAATCAAATCATAAGTTTATACAGTATAAAATTAATGCAAGAATGAATGAGCATTTATATTTCGCAAATTCATCAATAAAGTCTTGTTATGAAATACAATAATACAATATACGGTACATACATCATGTAGTCTAGTTTTATAATCAACAAAATGTATGTACGCAAACATAAAATAAATTTATGTCAACAAAAACAGCAACTGTTGAAGACAAGGTAGAATTTAAAGGGATAGAAAAGTACTGATCAAACTTAATTTTAGTGACAAAAACTTGTATTTATTACATTAATCACACTAACTCTTTTAGGACAAGAAAAATCATAAATTTTCAATTTTTACTTGTTCAAATAGAAAATCTACTTGACCCCAAAAAACAATGTAAAACGAAAGACAATTGATCGGGCTAGGTAGCTTAATCTACTTTGCAATCTATTCCTTATTTCTAGATGAGATTTACACATTAACAATTACATTTTTCTCTCATAGTCGAGCAGAAATGTTATTTTGTGTCAAGCCCTGCATTACATTTTTACAATCATTTATCAAGAACATTTACTTAACTTACCTCTTCATTCTTCACTTCTTCTCCCTCCTTCTCCGCAGCCGCTGGTTTCTGATCTGAGCGCCTCTTGCTCTCCCTCTCAATAGCATCCTGGGTACATGGGAACAAGTCAACAAGAATATATAATTACTCTCATTATTACAATCTTCTACCTCTACCCAATGCCTTATATTATCATGCTGGTATTTTCACACTCATACATAGATCTATGTATTGTTTATTTAGTGTCTTACATTTATAATATTTGCCTTCCATTGTAATTACTCTTTGTTGGAAATAAAAATAAATGAATTATATACAATCAAATCAAATTAAGTTGTTTGTTTTTTTGTGGTGAAACAATAGGTGGTTAATAATAGACGGTATAGATGGTTTAGAAAGAGAAAGGTGTTACAGTAAGTCACTTTTGTACTTCGGAGATGATCATGCTTAAAGTTTGAAAGCCATGTAGAAACCAATCGTAACTCTTTTAGGATTTAATCAATATTTCCGTAATTAGACATAATTATGATCTGGAAACAACGCATAATATAGAGGAGGGGCCGGCCTGCAAGATCATATGGTATGCATATAACTCAATTTAGCCAATAATGGACTTCACACCCTTCTCACTCTCCCTCAACGATATGTGTAACTTCACAATTCACAATTAGATTTACCAGTCTTCTGATCTCTTTCTCCTCCCGGAGTTTGACCTTCTGGGCATCCCGTTTCCGCTGCATCTTGTCGTCTTGGTTGTTGATCTTCACCTCGTGGATCGCCGAAGCCCACCGTAGCATGGGATTCATGGCACAGGTTGGGTAGGTAGAGGTTGGAAATTTTCTGAAAGTGATATTGAACAATAGTCATGATTTACAAAATGTACATTAGGAGTTACATGTACACAATGTAATTCAGAGGAATGTTAGTACCCTCATCTAGATGCTGAACAGGCACCACAGTCATAGAGCTAGAACACAAATGTTGATCTTCACCTCGTGGATAGCCGAAGCCCAACGTAGCATAGGATTCATGGCACAGGTTGATTAGGCCGTGGGTAGAGGTCAGAACTTTCTGAAAGAGATGTTGGAACTTGGAAATTACTCATTATCTTGATTACGAGGAACATGTAGTGAGAATTTTTTTTAGATTAATGTGGTGGCCGAGAGCACGATCATGACCCAGGACCAGCCCTAGTTCCAATGATCTCTAGATATGATTGTGTAATCCTTTACGGTTGAATGAGTAATGGCAGTATGTGCGCTCTGCTACTTTCTGTTGTTTTGTATGTTATTCTAGCATATTGACATCGATGAGTTGGAGCCAGCCAATGATGCTAATTACCATGGAAAATGTCGCTGGTCCGTAATCGGGCCCCTGCCCCCTGATCTTCACCTCGTGGATCGCTGAAGCCTAACGTAGCATGGGATTCGTGGCACAATTAGTCAAATCGGTTAGGTAGAGGTCAGAACTTTCTGAAAGAGATATTGGATATAACTCATGATCTTGATGAGGAGGAACAAGTTAGTTTTCATAGGTAGATAGCCAAAAGTTAGAAGATATTTATGATTTTGAAACAGCTGGTGCTATAGTTAGATCTCGTGTTAAGTGGGCTGAGGAAGGTGAGAAAAGCACCAAATTTTTTTGTAATTTAGAAAAGAGACATGCAGAAAAGAAGAATATTTATGTGTTAAAAGATGTACATGGTTCTTTAATAGTGAACTCTAAGAATATTATGGAAGAATTACATGGTTTTTATTCTACATTATATTCTTCTCATTGGTCTGAGGACTCTAGAAAAGAAGCAGATACTTTTTTTGAGGGATTAGACATTCCAGTATTTTCAAATGATCAAAAAGACAAACTTAATCAGCCATTAACAAAAGTTGAAATATTTAATGCAATTAAGTCAATGCCAGGTAATAAATGCCCTGGCCTGGATGGCCTGCCTAAAGAATTTTATGTTGTATTTTTTAATGATATTTATGATTTATTAATAAACTCTTATGATTTTTCATTTGAAAAGGGGTTCATGTCCCAGTCTCAAAGGAATGGAATTATTTCTCTCTTGCCAAAGAAAGATAAGGACCCAATGTATGCTAAAAATTATAGGCCAATTTCATTATTGAATGTTGATTACAAAATAATTGCTAAATGCTTTGCTTTGAGATTAAAGTCATTTTTGTTAGATGTTATTCATAATAATCAATCTGGTTTTTTGAAAGGCAGGAATATAGCTCATAATATACGTTTAATTATTGATTTGATTGATTATACTAATACACATGATGTTCCCGGTGCTTTATTATTGTTAGATATAGAGAAAGCATTTGATAGTGTGGAACATGAATATTTATATAAAGTCCTGGAACGTTTTAATGTTGGTCATGATTTTTTAACTTGGATTAAAAGTTTTTATAATAATAGGAGTAGCTATATTTTAAATAATGGTTATTTGTCACCAATAGTTCACTTGGAAAGAGGAATATTTCAAGGTTGCCCAATATCCCCATACTTATTTCTTTTAGCAATAGAAATTTTGGGTATTTCAATCAGAAGTAATCCTTGTATAAAGGGTATTCAAATTGGGGATGTTGAATATAAACTTAGTATGTATGCTGATGACACAACCTGTTTTTTAAATGGAGAATTGGAATCTATAAGGAATCTTTTTGATACATTGGAGAAATTTGGGACATTTTCTGGTTGTAAGGTTAATGTATTGAAAAGTGAAGGGATTTGGTTGGGTTCTTTGAAACAATCACAAGAGAAACCCTATAGTGAAAAGGGACTGGTTTGGAATAATTTAAATTTTTCATGTTTAGGGATAAAGTTTTCTTTGGATTTAAATTTGCTTTTTGAATTGAATTATAATCCAAGAGTGGGAGGTATTGAACAGATCTTGAATTGCTGGCGTTCACGATCCTTATCTCTTATAGGAAAAATAACAGTTGTTAAGACTTTAGTATTGCCCAAACTATTGTTTTTATTTACTACTCTGTGTATTCATATTCCTGAACAGTTTTTTAAAAGGCTGGAACATTCTTTCTTTAAATTCATTTGGTCAGGCGGCAATGATAGGATAAAACGAAAATTTTTATATAATGAATATGATCAATGTGGTTTGAAAATGGTAGATATTAGGGCATTTGCTCTGGCTCAAAAGTTGGTCTGGTCAAAACACATTTTGAATGAAGATTTTAATAGTGATTGGAAACAAATTGAGATGAATAATCTCTCTGAATTTCACACAGATTCTTTTATTTTATTTAGAGCAAGTCCTCCTGATAAACTTTTAAGGAATGTAAATGTCCAGCTTGCTGAAACTCTTAAGGTTTGGTATGTGTTTAAAAGTAAGTTGTTGGTTAGCATGAATTTAAGTGATATGCATAAACTGGACCCTGTGTGGTTTAATAGAAATGTTTGTTTGAAAACAAAGAAATATTTTTATTATGCTGAGTGGTATGATAAAGGTATTAAAACAATACAGGATTTGTTGCTTGATGGTAAACGCTTTAAGGAATTTTTTGAATTGGTGTTGGAATTTGATATTTCATTTCGAGATAGAAGGAAGTATTCTTTCCTTATTAAGGCTATCCCTTTATTTGGAGTATGGTCCATGGATTTAAGGGACCCATATGAATTAGTGGTTAGTAAGTTATTCACTTGTAATAGTCTTTCAAAATTTTCGTATTTAATTTTTAAGGGCCAATTATTACCCCAAGATAGAAGCAATAAGTGGAATGATATATTTGATGTAGATGTCAATGCTGAAGATTGGGCTTTGATTCATAGAAATAATTTTAGATGCACAATTGAAACTCAGTTAAGGTCCTTTTATGTTAAGACTTTCCATAAGGCTATAGCCACTAATGATTTTTTGTATAAAATTAAGAGGTCTGACACAGAATTATGTAGTCTTTGTAATTTAATAAAGGACTCCATTCAACATTTTTTGGTTGAATGTACAGTTGTTAATCAACTCTGGAAGTGTTTGGAGAAATTTTTGAGTTCCAAATTGGGGATCCAAGTACAGTTTTCACTCTTTCAAAGAATGTTTGGGTTTAATAAAGAGCAAAACAATTATGTGTGTATTAACTTCTATCTTTTATGCACACGATTCTATATTTATCGTTGTAAATTTAGTAAGGAGAAACCCAAATTTCAATCTCTTCTTTCTTTTTTTAAGTTAAAATATAAATCAGAATACCTGATTGCTCTCAAAAAGGATAAGATTAGACAACATTTTCAAAAGTTTGTATTTGAGTTATGATGTTAGAATGTGTATGTTTCCAGTAAGCTAGGATTAGAGTTCTCATTTAAAAATGTTCTTTGATCCAGTTCATAGCAAATGCATTGTACATGATAAGCATTTATTACATTGTTGTAGCCTGGCCCGCAGGATCTCCACAGACGCCTCCCGAGGTGTCACTCGCTTGCTTTATTGGTATAATTACTGCAATACCCGATACCTGCGGGTCAGCACATAATATTATGATACTGTATTTGTTTCAGTGACCGCACCCTTTTGTTTTTGTTCTGATGTAAATATGTTCATAACATTTGTTGTACATATGTTATTTTGTTCAATAAAAACACAAAGAAAAAAAAAAAAAAAAGGTAGATAGCCAAAGCCCAACAACATAGCATGGGATCGTGCAATTGTAAGTCAAGTTAAAGGGATAGTTGAGTTTTGGTAAATTTGAAAGAGCATACAATTTTAATGACAGAATAAACTTTATTTAAGCAAAATCGGTTCAGAAACTGCTATTTATCCATAAACATAACCATTTGTAATAATTGTGGGGCCCCACGAATAAATTCTATAATTTTGAAGCAGCCGTTAAAAACATATTAAAAATGCTTGGACCTCTTTTTAAAAATTTCAAAAGAGGTTTTTAAATAGTTGTTGATTATCTCTATCTATTTATATCTAATCACTATTTTAAAAAAAAAGTCACATGCACAATATTTTATTTAAAATGGTTCAAACCAATGGGTTTTTTAGAGAGCGCCCTCTTGAGTTTTTTGTAATGATAACATGCTTTTTACTTAGTCGTTTGTAATTTGTTATTCCTTTCGAGCATGGTGGAGTTATAACTATTAGTTTGTAATGTAATGGTGTAAGTTTTGGTTACAGTTAATTTCAGTTTGACCAAAAGTGTAGAGCTCTTTACCAAAACTCAACTATCCCTTTAAGTGGGTAGAAGTAAAAAATTATTGCACAATAGTGAATAGTCATGGTTTAGACTAACTATGATCAGCTCTGTGCGTAGCACAGAGCTGTGAATTACTGACGATCGAAATGGTGTAGTGTTTTTGCGATGAGGTGTTTTTATCACCTTTAATTATAATTTTTTTGTAATTGTATTTGGTTAACCTTTTCTAGAGAACAAAAGTGCGTTTTATCTGCGCGCTACATAGAAATTATATGAAAAGAATAATAACTTACCTCAAATTGATGATTAATCCCAAACGGCTTCGCACAAATATTCGAAATTGTCCTGTTGCCTCCAAAGTCATCGGCAATGCATGCTGGGATATATAGGCGAGGTTTTATTCCGGTTCCGCGCGTAAGTGGCGATCGGTTGACTAATACATATAAGCCAGGCCACTGTACTCAATGTTAACCTAACCGCCTGGCATATACATCGCTCGAAATCTTGCAGGAACATGTTTGTAGATGGGCGATGAGGTGTTTTATCCTCTTTAAGCAGATTTTTTTTAAATTTTGTTTACTTGTACTGCACCCTAAAATACCTATGTACGACGGCGCTACACAAAATTGCTATAAAAAGAATGATAACTTACCTCAAATTGATTATTTATGTCGATCGTCCTTGTTAGAATCCGGCTTTTTTTTTCGATCCGTCGGCATCGCACAGCGGGATTCTAACAAGGACAATCGACATAAATAATCAATTTGAGGTAGGTTATCATTGTTTTCATAGTAATTTTGTGTAGCGCCGACATATATGGGGGTTTCTGTGTGTAGTACAAGTAAACAAAATTAAAAAATAATCTGATTAAAGGGGATTAAACACCTCATGTCAAAAAAACTTCTTAATTTCAATCGACATCTCGTCACAGCGATGTGCTACGCACATCGCTGATCACAGTTAACGACGAACTATCAATCGCTGTGCAGAACGCGCGCACATCTTGGCTCGTACGCCAAAGTTTGACCTGCGACCTCACGCATGCGCACTGTGGACACAAATTCGGATACCATTTTGGAATTTTTGCTTCTTACCACAATCTGGACGATAAAAACCTAATTTTGTGAATAAATACACCGAATGGAGCCTCATGTATCAAGACAGTGGACCATTGATGTCCATGGATAACATCCGTCGTAAGTATAAAACCAGATATAAATTGTATAGTATCTTATATACTATTTTTACCAATAATTGTTACGAGCGGTACACCTAACACACACTTCAATATGCCAGGCTCTGTGCTACGCACAGAGCCTGGTTAGGTTAGGTTTAGACCAGAAAAAACGTGTAGTTTAGAAATGATATTGGAAATTACTGATGAGTTAGATTAAGTGGAGGTTGTGAAGTTCAGAACGACGTTTAGTACTCTTCACCTTGTGGATTGCCGAAGCCCAACAGAGCATGGGATTCATTAGACCGAAAAATCAGTCTCTAGCTATATTCCGCTCGACGGTCGGTGTAACACTCCATTTAGAGACTGAAGTTTGAACCAAGATTTGTAGGCTATGTTGGTCTTGACTTTTGAATCGTCGATGCGATAGAAATGGGTACATGTGAGTTCTACATGAGGTACACAAGATAACTTAATCAGCAAGCCTCATCTATTGTAACGCATCTTAAAATTATATCCCACTTTATAACAAATAAAAAATTAAATGCCTCAAATGTAGAAATGTTGAAGAGAATATTTTCAGACACTTGCTGGTCTTATAATGACAAGACAAGAGTAGTGCAGTGACATGAGTAATAATTTGTTAACATAGTCTAACAGTGCTGCATGTAGTAACACTACAAACATTTTCATTTTCTCACCCCATCGTCAACATATATGTTTCATTCATCATTTGTTTTAAATTTCAAATAGATACATGTACTAAAAATACTGTATTTTTAAGTAGTGCTGTAACTGACCTTGATGATCGGATCGTTTGATCGGATCGGCAAAATTTTATCGATCTTCGAAATCGGATCGATGATCGGGATCGGAAGATCGGCTATTAAAAAAAAAAAAAAAAAAAAAAAAAAAAATCGTTTTTTTTTTTTCTTTGGAAAATGATACCCAAAAAACACAATTTGGGAATATAAATGAATACCAAAGCAACATATATCCATATTAATAAGCCCAAGGTAATCTTGTACGGGTATGCTTTCATTTCAAACTGATTACCTCTTCTTTTACAAAATTACTCACGCCGATTTTGAGCTTAGTCCCATGTGATTAATTTGGCGTAACCTTTCAGAAACACATGGGACTAAGCTCAAAATCGGCGCGAATCATTTTGTAAAAGGAGAGGTAATCAGTTTTAAATGAAAGCATACCCATACAAGATTACCTTGGGCTTATTAATATGGATATATGTTCCTTTGGTATTCATTTATATTCCCAAAATATGTTTTTTGGGATCATTTTCCAAAGAAAAAAAAACAGATTTTTTTTTTTTTTTTTTTTTTTTTTTTTTGCTGATCCGATCTTCCGATTTTTTTTTGCATGATCGGAAATCGGCAAAAACGGTCCGATCATGTATGATCGGATCGTGATCGGCATGCCGATCCGATGATCGGTTACAGCACTATTTTTAAGCCTAAAATAAACAAAAGATGAAGCATGTACATTAAAACTAAAAATTTGTTCATATAATTTGTATAAATTGTATAAAATTCTGTTTTGTATTACCAAACTTGATCGATTATCCCTTTTTTGCATGGGAATGTCATTGACATGCGTGCTGCAACAGCCGAGCCTTCACGTCAGATGCGCCTCAAAATGCACGTTAAACGCCTCAGGACGCTTATTTTCTTTGGGAAATGACGGGAAAAATTTGCTGAACGTCCATTTCATTTATTATCCTCCGTTAATGCCGACTGTCAAATCAAACTTGGGGAATTTACACTTTACCGCCACAGCTCTGGCAGCCTCTGCGCGCTTGTTGCTTCATGCCCGCACAACCAAACACTAACAACAGTTACGCACACAAAACCCTATCAAAAGCCACTGCGTGCTACGCTTATTTTGGCACGCTGAACAAGCAGGAGGAAAGTGGTAAAAATGTGACGAAAATTGCTGATTATTTTTGTTTTATAGGAATTATATTCACTGATCATCGGGGGGAAACCCCCCAATCTAAATTTCTAGACAAAAGAACATCGGAAACTTACACTTACAAAAAGTGAACAAATCCGAGTGAAGCCGTGGCGGTAAAATGGAATTTACCCTCAAACTTTCAAATTTATTTTAAGACTCTGCTAGCCTACTAGTACTAAAGTATAGTTTTGCCCCACTCAGCAGGTCAGTGTGGCAATTTACACACCATACACATACATTCTAGGTCGCACAGAGTACGTAGACAATACATGTATTGGCATGTTAACACTACACGCTAACTATGCATTGTCAATGCACTGTCTGCTAAACACAACTGGTCTGTACAGTGTGTCTCGATGATGAGCGAGTTCGAGTAACGTGTTGACTCGGACGGTTTCAGAAACAGAATCAGAGAGAAATTATACCAACCTCGTTAAGACTTAAGTTAATCCATTGTGGACATCTTTACAGTTCAAAGTGCTCAAATCAAATTTTCCGTGGAGATTGTAAATCTTGATGGTCATCTAACCAAAATGTTCTCAAATTAAGATTCAGAAAAATCACTCCGACGACGTTGTTGCTCTGCCATCAATCAACGCATGCGACCTGCAGAATATACACAATAGTACAGCGCAGCGGCGCTGGAAGGCGGCTAGGCCTAGGCCGACCGTTCTGGGTAAAGTTCAGCCCAAGAATATGCTAGGATTATCATAGCGCAACATACGTATTGCATTCACAATCTGGGATTGATTGGGTGCTCGACAACTCGATACTAACAAAATCGGCCCATGACAAGTCGAAGCACGGTGACTTTGTTGTTGTTGTTTTGTTGCTGACCACCCTCAGATGCTCTCGAAGATGAGGTGTCGGGTGCAATTCCAAATAATGCAATAATGCAGCCAAAATCAAAACATTTTTTTAATCATTAATTTAAAACATTCAAATAAAGTACTAATTCAGTGGCCTCTTTACTAAGAATACATCGCGCACACCTAAACCCACCAAGTGCCTGCAACTGTATATCCGCATCATGCAGAGTTTGTTTGCAGTACCAAGAAGAAGAAGACATCAAATGTTAATTATATTTTACGTAATAAACTTACACTAAACAATATAACATAAGTATTAACAATGATCCCAAAACAAATCCTTTATCGATGTACATCCAATCTCCTAGTTCTATAAATGAAATTTATCAATGCCACTTGCAATTTTGTATCGAAAGTTTCCAACATCTTATATAAATCTTGTTTTCCGTCAATTCCTTATTCTACAAAATAATAGCATTGCCCTAATAATAATGTATTTTTAACAATTAAAAAGAAAGTGTTGAAAAGTTTAAGTTTCATTACAAAACTGACCTTTTAAACAATATAAATGTGCATTTATAGTCTTAGACACCCCATTATAATCCTGTGTAATAATACTTAATTTTCTCAATATTCAGAGCACCATGTATCAATATATATCATTATTTTATATTTATGTTTTTTTCTTCACTTTTTTCAATACCCTGTTCGAGGTATTCCACCTTTCCTGCCACATATTAATAACGTATAATATCCATTCTGCATTTACCGATTCATAACATTTATGTTCTATTTCAATGAGAGTATGTTCAAGGGCTTATTTCACAGAGAAGTCTGCAATCTCGTTGCATACTATACAATACCATAATGTCCATGCAGGAATCCACTCAAGGAATACGAGGATTCCATAATGTTTAAAAATCATTAATTTCATTAATACATCCTCTTCCCAATCACTTAAAAAACCAATGGATATAACAATTTCGACATATCAAGTCAATGCAAACATTATAGCAACTAATCATGCTTTTCCATCAAGGGGATTTTGTTTTACCATCTGTAAATATGATATGTAGTTCTCTAGACCATTTCATATTAATATATTTTACTCTTTCACATTTCATACTATGGTTACTTTCTTTTAAATTCATACAAACATTTGGCATCGTAATTTGCCGCAGAGGTGTTGCCGGTGAGTCGAGATTTGGCTATATAAGTTGAGTAACGTAATGTAGCTAAGGGTACGGGTTCTTTAAAGCAGGGGCGTCGATCACGGGGGGGTGGGGGGATATATCCCCCCCCCCCCAATATTTACGGATCAAAAATATATAATAACATTAAAATTAAGGAGCATTGCCCCCTCTCATGAATGGAAGTTGTTACTATAGTCTTCTTTAAACCACTTTTTGATAATGCTAAACTGCCCAAATCCAAAATCTTCCGGGGCTGCGCCCCTGAAACCCCATGTACTATTTCGTTGAGTGACAATAAATCTTGCCTATAAATTAACTCATTATTTTCTTCAATGTGATTGGTTTTCACTCTAACTGGCATCTACAATTTGGAATTAACGATAGTTGTATTTGTGTGCCTGTTTCTTTATCTGTGGAAGTGTGTGTGTGTATGTGCGTGTGTGTTTGTGGTTGTGTGCTTGTGCGTGTGTATGCATTAATTGGTGTGCGTGAATTAGTATAATTTGTATGTGTGTCTGTTTCTGGAATGGAGTTAGCTAAGTATCAAACGACTGAATTGTAGTTTAGGGTGATAAAGTCATAGTGCTAGAAGGTTTTCCAACCATACATATTCAATAATAAAAAAGAACCCCATTCCACATGGGGAAATCATTCTATCAAATCGAAGTTCGTTCGTTCCTGCCTCCTATAGTGTAGAGATTTCAATAATTTCGCTCCATGGCTAGATTGTTGAGTTTGACCGTCTCGTTAACAAGGGTCAGAATCGATATGAAAAAGGGTTCTAGGACTACTACCCCCTGGACAACCACCCCCCGGACGATTACCCCCCGGACAACTACCCCCCTAGGACAATTACCCCCCGGACAACTACCACCCGGACAATTACCCCCCTAGGACAATTACCCCCCAAGACAACTACCCCCCAAGACAACTACCACCCAAGACAACTACCCCCCAAGACAACTACCCCCCAAGACAATTACCCCCCAAGACAACTACCCCCCAAGACAACTACCCCCCGGACAACTACCCCCCGGCCAACTACCCCCCGGACAACTACCACCCGGACTATTACCCCCCGGACTACTACCCCCCGGACAACTACCCCCCGGCCAACTACCCCCCGGACAACTACCCCCCGGACAACTACCCCCCGGACAACTACCCCCCGGCCAACTACCCCCCGGATAATTACCCCTCGGATTATTACCCCCCAAGACAACTACCCCCCGGAATATTACCCCCCTAGACAACTACCCCCCAGATAGTTACCCCCGGACGATTACCCCTGGACAATTAGCCCAATTCATCTGACAGTGGCGGAGCGAGGGTCAATGGGGCGGGGGGGGGGGGGGGCACAGCTGGTAGTTGACCGATTTGGTGCATATGATCCTATATACAGTAATATTATATATGATACGTAGTTCAAGCTATGGAATCAAACATACATAATTTATGCATATTAAATAGTGGGAGAGACAATCACCTCCACTTTCAAATGTACGGGGGGGGGGGGGGGTGGGGGGGGGGGGGGGAGGCATACCCCCTCATCCTCCCGTCCCCCGGGTGGCATTGTAAGCATGTATTTTTGACAATGTTGTTACCGCAGTGGTATTTAGTAGTTATAATCGTTTTAAACATTATAATTCATATATTGATTATTCGGAAACATTTTGTTTGCTTCCGATTTAAAAACGTATTTCGATTTCGAGTAATTTCGGGCAATCCGTTGGCGCAATATAATGCTTTTTGCATAATGTTGATCAGGAGAGAAATAAAACTCAGGGTGTACTTCATTCTGAGTATAACTGAATGCCACATGGCGGATAAAAATAACTCATTCCTGGTAACCGCGCGAAAGCGTGGTTTGCGCGCCGTTGCGGTTGATGTTGTTAATTTGGGTGGTGGGGAACTGGGAATCGAACATGATAATATCAATTTGATTTTCAAACACAGTAAATAGCGTGTTTTTATTGAATGATAAAAGTTGTGAATCAGTTGATCGAAGAACTAAATCGTATGAACATAATGCAATTTTGAACCAAAATTACAAGCCTTCAGCTCAATTTCGTGAAATTTAATGACACGCTTATTTAAACGAATGAAAATTAAGCTATTACGAAATTGACCAAAAACAAATAAAACATGTGATACGCCTAGGTCAAAAATCCACCGGATGCCGCACAATGTTTTTACCTACATTTCGGATTGCGATATCGTACGATAACTGCAGTATATTCTATTGGCAGTCCCGTAGCATGAGGTGCGTACACCCCCCCCCCCCCCCCCCCCCCCCTTAAGAAAGGACCACTTTGTATCGGTCTCGGGCAGCGATCGGCCCATTTGACATTTGACAACCCCAACTACCTGCTTACAAAACTAAAACAGTGGTCTAAATCAGCGGCGGATCCCCCCTCCCCCCCCCCCCACTCCCCCCCCCCCCCCCCCCCCACACACACACAAACGCACACTAATATGACTCAGCAAGTTGTCTTGGTCACGTTTTTGAATATACGCACCCCCAAAGCCCAAACCCTCCGCCTTGAAAAAATCCAAGCTACCGGCCTGACCAATCACATATAATTTGTCTTGGGGTGGTTGTCTTGCGGGGTAATTGTCTCTGGGTGAAGGGGGGGGGGGGGGAATATTCCAGGGGTTATCGACCGGGGGTGATTGTCTGGGGGGTAATCGTCCGGGGGGTAGTTGTCCGGGGGGTAATAATCCGGGGGTAGTTATCCGGGGGGTAGTTGGCCGGGGGGGAGTTGTCCGGGGGGTAGTTTTCCGGGGGAGGGGGGGGGGGGTAGTTGTCCGGGGGGTAGTTGTCCGGGGGGTAGTTGTCCGGGGGGTATAGTTGTCCGGGGGGTAGTTGTCCGGGGGGTAGTAGTCCGGGGTGTAGTTGTCCGGGGGGTAGTTGTCTTGGGTGGTAGTTGTCTTGGGGGGTAATTGTCTTGGGGGGTAATTGTCTTGGGTGGTAGTTGTCTTGGGGGGTAATTGTCTTGGGGGGTAGTTGTCTTGGGGGGTAATTGTCTTGGGGGGTAATTGTCCTAGGGGGGTAATTGTCCGGGTGGTAGTTGTCCGGGTGGTAATTGTCCTAGGGGGGTAGTTGTCCGGGGGGTAATCGTCCGGGGGGTGGTTGTCCAGGGGGTAGTAGTCCGGACACGGTGAAAAAGTGATAGATAAACACTTGTAATAATTTGTTGCATGTCGGTCGAAAAGAATGATGATCCTACATACTGTCAAATTAATTAATTTGTCCTATTATGATGGCAAATTAAAATATTCATGACGTGTAAATCTCTGGTGACGTAAGAAAACATACCGGTATAAATATCTCCCTCATTGATTTCCCAAATCCAAGCATAATCTTGAAAAGGAACACTTCTTATAACCATTGCGTACTCACACATGATTATGTCCTATGATTGGCCACTCAGTGAGACAAAATGTGCGCTTTGCGCAGGCGCACATTGTACGTACCCCAAACTTCTGACCAATCACTACACGGCATATTAACCATCGTTACCAAAACCATTCATTACGTCACAATAGAACACGTCGGAGATTTGTTTACTCATGTTTCTGAAAGCGTTACCATAACTTCATTCTTGACTGAATACTTCTTGATATCGCATGCAATAATCTACTCTCTAACCAAAATGTCCAAATCTCGTGCTTTGTTCACAAGATTAAGAAGCAGCGTTTGCCGAGGTCTTCGGTATCTTTGTTGTCAATCTACACCAAATGACGATCGCGATGCCATGCCAAAGTTGACATCTGAAGAAGTTCGCGACATCATGTTGCAGGTATATTAATGCATAGGCCTTTAACTCAAAACAAGTTGAAGGAATTTTACAAAGTTGCTTCAATTCTTACATGTATTGTTAACGTACTCCGAATAAAAGATACAACTATTCAAGCTAAGCTCTGCTGTAATATCCTTGTTCTCCAAATTATTTGTAAAATGCTTATGGTTTCGTTCTATAATAACAAAATCATGTAATTTTTCTTTAATCTCCTTTACCGTCTCTATTTCAAAACAATTTGACCGTTTATAAATTAGTATATTATCATGATTATTTTGATTATTGTTCCCCCCTTTCAGTTTCACACGTGCCCTGATTATGACGTTTCGGCCGAAATCCAAAGCAGCTGTTGCACATCGTTGTGGAGCTTGGAAGATGCCGAAATAGCCGACTTTGATTCATTTACCATCTCGTCATTCAGCGACAGCGATGTCGACAGTTTGTTTAATGAAATTGCCAACGACGATGACGATGACACGTTTACGACGGTATCGTCGCTTAGTGATTTCAGCATGGATTTGATTGATGATGACATGTCAGTCTTTGATGACGACGACGATGAGGGCGATGATGATGATCAGGAGTTCGGGCCTATTGAGATGGCTCATCTCCTACTCGATGAGATAATTTTCAATCTTCCTACAAAGATGGTTTAGCATAACCAACATTTGATCACCCAGAAGCTACCGTCAGGAAATACATCATCTTCAAACGGAATGATGCTCAACCTAGCATAAACTCATTTCGATTTCGTTGAATGACAATAAATCTTGCCTATAAATTAACTCATTATTTTCTTCAATGTGATTGGTTTTCACTCTAACTGGCATCTACAATTTGGAATTAACGATAGTTGTATTTGTGTGCCTGTCTCTTTATCTGTGGAAGTGTGTGTGTGTGTGTGTGTATATGCGTGTGTGCATGTACCAAACGTGCATACACGGGACCGCTTAATGTGTAACCACCGACTTTCAGGGACCGAAATCCTTATGCGACCCACACACTCGGTCCCCAAAAGTACATTATGTGTTGATGTATTTTCTCTGTAAATATTAATACTTATCGCTTCATTCTCAGTCAAATTATGCTGCGTAGACCATTGAATATAATATCAAAATACTGGCATGTAATATTGCATGCTGGAGAAAATATCAACGATAATTCGCCGGTCTCCAAAAGTGAGTGAGTTTCCATTACGGAGCATAATGTGTGTTTTGCACCTGAGCTAAGTACGCCGCAAAAGGTGAAGAGCGCCCCCACCAGAGGATGCGTCCATTTTGTGTTAGTCGACATTAACGACAGTAAATGTGAATTATGCCGACTCCTTTTAACCCAAATAAATTATAAATGACTATTATAATCACGCTTCCTAATTAGCTAGATGCTATGTTATGAACGTACATTGCGGGGGTTCGTGAATTCAAACAGGCAATTTAACACTAAGTTTTTAGAATTCATAACGTTTGGATCGTTCAACTCACAGTTAATTAATTTATTTTTAATGCTTTACGCATTATCAAGATATAGGCTGACATTATAATTTACATATGAAAATATGTGCAACTATAATTATAATGATATTAACAATTTATCTGATATAGAAAGCGGCTTATATGATGGATTATCTTATTATGACATGTCATCTGAATTGGTATTTAATAAGAAGCATCATCTCTCAACCTTTGATCACAATAAAACAAATATTTACAAAAGAAGCTACCGAATGTTTACGACTCGATAATCGATTATTACGTTACGAAAGGTCAAGTCAGGTCGCAACGCTGACGGAGGCTATGAGATGACAGCCGGAAATTTGGAGGTAAATATTGTGTATTGTGGTCAAAAGATATACGGTTGCTTTTCACGATTGATAATTATCTCTAAGCGCTTTACGATTATAGCGTCATGTTGGTCAATTTATAAGATATTGACTCTTGAATCAGAATGATATTGACTGTAATAAGTTATATTTAAGCGGCAGTTATCTGTGTCACCACTAAACATAAATGATTATACACAGTTTGTATAAATCGTATATCACATTGCAGTAGCACGTCTCTAGGCGTTTAAGCTAATATCATATTTTGCATATGGAAATACACATATATATAATCGTAATCAATATTCCCCAAAATAATATACTGTCTTGATAGCGCTCAACATTATTCGGTGGAAGGGTGTGGCAAGATCGGTAGAGCGCGTGCTTTCTGATCGTGAGACCCCGGGATCGAACCCGGCCCACAGCCTTTGTCCTTCAGCAAGGCATTTTATCCACATTGCTGCTCTCTACCCAGGTGTTTAAATGGGGCAATCGAATTATGTTTTGACGGGGGTGTCCCTCACGGAATAATTGGAAATACACATATATATAATCGTAATCAATATTCCCCAAAATAATATACTGTCTTGATAGCGCTCAACATTATTCGGTGGAAGGGTGTGGCAAGATCGGTAGAGCGCGTGCTTTCTGATCGTGAGACCCCGGGATCGAACCCGGCCCACAGCCTTTGTCCTTCAGCAAGGCATTTTATCCACATTGCTGCTCTCTACCCAGGTGTTTAAATGGGGCAATCGAATTATGTTTTGACGGGGGTGTCCCTCACGGAACCCTGAAATGGGGGTCTGAAGAATAAAATACAAGCACAAAATATAGCGTCTTTGGAGCAAGAAAAAGCCTGAAACGGGAGTTAAGTGGTCTTATGAGCAGACAAAAACGGCAAAATATATAGACTTTGATAGCTACGGAAACGCTCAAAAAGGCTCAAATGGTGGTATATGGAGTTGAACTAGAAGAAGATTAATGGATTGTCGCTATACTCAACTACCTAGCCAAGTCATTTCGGGGGTCTATGGAGCTGAACATTGTGAAAATCGGGTATCTTTAGAGCAGCGATCGGGTGTGAAAATGGGAGTCTTTTAAGCGGCACACACCCGTCTGACATTTTACATGCCCCCCCCCCCCCCCCCCGGGTGCACCTATACGGTTGCCCGCCGCTAGTATGCTCCCCGAGGAGTTGAGAATGTGTGCAAGATAATTGTGCGGGTCTGAACTGTACCAAATGACCAGGGGTAATAATAAGCGCTTTGAGCACCTTATTAGGTGGATATTGCGCTATATATATATTCAATATTATTAGGTTATACATATACATATGTATAACC